>JARJDX010051455.1:0-10648 GCA_030264735.1 Gymnusa sp. GC000175 | reverse complement strand
GGTGGCGGCTACCATGCAACAGCGAAAAACTATGATTTTATTTAAAAACTTAGATTTATTCTAACCTATACTTGTGACTTTTAATTGTCAAATTATTTGGAGAATAAAATTTACTTGACAGAAAAACAAATTACTAAAGTAATTTATTAACCAAATTAATTTATTAGCAAAGTAAATTTTATTTGGGAAATAAAATGTTTTATGAAACCGGGCATTAAAGATATATTTTTTATAAGTCACGCTTGCATATTATGTAAACTCCAAAGATATTTATAGAACCTCAAATTAATAATTTAAAATCCTAAGCCCAAAACATTAAAGTTATTTAAACTTAATCGAGAAACAAAACGTTACGCTTTGAATTGATCCAAATGTTTTTTTAAATGTAACGCTAGCTTCGATATATAACTTTTCGTAAATTCTTGTATTGAAATTAAAACGTTTTTATAAAAACATCACGCTTAAATCTAAAATTTTGTGTAAAGTTTAACTGCGTTATATTTTTTTAAAGAAATGCGCGACTGGAGGATACAACATATGTCAAATACCAGCATCCCAAAGGTTTGTTAGAGCAAAAACACGCGCCGCTCTTGTGTCTTGTGACTAGTTTTTAAACTAAACGATGATTCACAAGGAACAAATAGTAGTTAGGTTAGGTTAGGTTTTCTACAGAGGTTTCACTTCTAGTTTGTAGTATTATTTTCGTAAATGCCGCGCTTAAAGCTAATACATAGTTTTACGTAAATATCACGCTTGCATTTGATCTAGTATTTTTCATGAACATCTAAAATTTTTTTAACAGGCTTAGATCTAATTTTTTTCGGGAATGTCATGCCCACTTATGTTTATAATTTTTACTTACCGTAATTATACAAAATGGAATATGATTTTTACAAACGTTACAATTAATTTCGCTTTCTGGCAATTCGTTGCCGCAATACGGGCAAGGAGTTAGCGGCTCCAAGGGGTCTCCAATCTTCTCACCGTCTTTACCCATTTTCGGCGGCTTTCTTACCACCGCTTCAATTTTTTTTGCATATTTCGAATCAATTTTCTTCCTGTATTCGGGTTTCATTAACAAAGTTGCAAATTGATGAGCGGCTTGACGCAAACCGGCTCTATGACACTCAATCACAGCAGACGTTAAAATCGGAACCATATCTACAAAACGAAAACAAAATCGATTTTTTTAAAATAAAGTAACTTAATATGTAGACCTCTGCTATCATTTTTATTTTCATACCACCAAGCGCCTTTTGCGCGATTTTACTTTTCAACAATCAGAAGTGAATATTTGGAGGCTTCTATTGGTTAGTTAAATGATTAAATGACTTGAAACATTTTAGGGCTTAAGGGAAATTCGACTGTATATGAAAAACTAGAAATCAATTTATACGTACGTGAAGGGAATTTTGAGATATTATTCGCAACCCTAATGAGCATCCTAGCGCCTTTCATATGATCACTGCGCTTCACGTGTAGTCGAACAAGAATATAACTGTGGAGAAGCATGAGGTTCAAATACATATCATGAGGAACTTTAATGCCATTCTGTTTAAGCTCCTGATACATCCCGAAGAGTACGTCGTGGCTATTCCGGTAATTTCCGTTGACTTGCTCCTCATTGGCGATAATTATAGCGGATTTTGACGCCTCCCTAAATTGCTTTCGCGCCATATAAAGCCTGAAGAGATATTTCGGATCTTTGGGAATGCCATCAACTTCGCCCAAAAGATATTCGATGAGTTGATTGGCCAAAACTTCATCATTTGAAGAAGCAACGACGTCAATTGCGGTGCTGAGCGCCTCATTTTCATCAGAGTTTGATTTTGACGCACGCAATAAATGCTTCATTGCCTGAAAATATCAAAATTTTTAAAATGTGGAGCGGGCAATATATTTTTAGTTACTTTTTGGTATTCCTTTGCATGATACCAATATTTTCCGGCGTGTAAAAAGTTACGGTCGTTTTCGAAATAAAGAGCCAAGCTGTTGAAGTATTCAGGTTTAATTTCATCAGGATCAAGCGAGTTGAGGAGTATTTCGCCGTATAACTGGAGTTTTGAGTGTTTGCGAGCCAACTCAAATGCTTCGTCGTGACATTTCGATAAAACCAAAAAGCGTATGGCACTTGGAAAGTCATTGAGGCGTTGAAAAAACCTAGAAATTAAAATTGATAATTTTTCTTCTTTTTTTACGGGCCTGCTTTATGCCCCTCCCTATACTAGAGGCGGGACTACAAGTTCCTTATTGAAAAGTTTGCTAACCTGTTAGGTTAGTAAGATGAATAAATTCACATAACTAAGAACAAGACACACAATTTGGTTTACCTAAAAACTAATTCAACTCATACTTATACAAAATATCAAAAGTTTTGACAAAAAAGGAATTTGAAAAATGTTAAAAACTTTAACATAACCCTTTTGATTTTTTTTCAATGAACAATAGGAAACATACAATTTTGTAAAACTGGCGAATAATGTGCAGATTAGCGCTAAGGAATTTATAGCCCCGCCCATACTTGAAATATTCGAAAGTTCGAAAGGATTTGCGTAAATATGTTCATAATTTTATTTACCTGGCAATTAATTTAGCACCTTCCGTGCTTTTGGTTTGTTGCACCAATTCCACTGCAATTTCAGGATTATTTAAATAATCCAACTGAAGCCGTATGACAGAATCAAAATCTTTAGCTGCATAATAGGCTTGGGCCGCTTCCATGTATTTTCCTTCATTTTCTTTGGCTTTTGCGTACTGGATTTGGATTTTGTTGGAGGAAACTTGCGGCAATAATTCGCCCACCTTGGCCCAATTCTTCAATTTTATATAACTGCTCGCCGCGCGGTCGAAATTTTCGGCCTTTTCGTATAATAAAGCGGCATCGGCCAGTTGTTTTTTCGACTCTAGAATTTCGGCGCATTCCTTGTGTAATTGTTTGTTATTCAAATCCAGCGCCAAGTTCATGCCATGCTTGTAATTTCCGCAACGGATGGACGTTCGGGCGATTCCCGATTTACAAATGAAGGCATGTTCGGGGACCGTCATCTCCTGAAGGCCTTTTTCGTAATGTAAATAAGCTTCGGAATAATTTCCACTGAAAATTTGTTAAAAGCTTTAGATTACATACACGATTGAATGATTTTCATTAAATTTGGTTCGAATATAATTTTTTTTTATTTAAAAAAATATTCTTTAAACCATTTAAATCTATCACGCCGTAGGTGAATTTATAGGACTTTATTTTTTATACTTATACAATTTGTAGATAAAAATTTATTTTACAAACGTGATCACAATAACTGGCACCTAATCACTTCCAAGTATATGCTTATTCTTTTATTTTACTTACGTAAATTCTAGCTGTTGGGCGTATTCTTTGGAAATTTGCGGGATTTGTTCCGGCGCCATTTTTTTGGCCAATTGAAGAGCTTGGTCCCATTGTAGCAAATCCCTGCGCATCTCCAATGACGCAGCGGGGTTACTGGATTTTAAAAACCAACTTTGAGCCTGATCATAATCGCCCAAGTACATAGCAATGTAACCGGCGAGCAATTTTTGGTCTTCTATGTCGCGTAAATCTTGCAGAGACCAAACCATTGAAATGTCTTCAAGTTGTTTATACACCCTTATGGCTTAAAAAAAAATTTAAATTTAAAAAGCCTATAACGTTCGGCGGGGTTTTACCTAAATCAATGTCTAAATTTGTGATTGCTTTCTTTGCTAATTTTTTCCAAGTTTCTTTTGAGTTTATTATTAGACAAGTGTTCCATGCTAAATTAAACCTAAAATAAATCAAACACAATTTTAATATCAGGCAAGTGGTTTATAAGATATTCCAAAATATAATTGGGATTAAGTTAGGGTATGTTAAATATTTATTTGTGCTTTTAGGTGGAAACCTTAAAACGTTAAATGAATATTAATTATAAACATAGTTTTTAGGTTAGCATCATTAAGTAAAATATTTTTATTTCATTTGTTTTCTCATTTAGGTTAGCAAACTAAAATAATTATTGTTGGATATAAATTTTGTTTTTAGGTTATCATTTATATCATTATTTTCATTTCATTTGTTTGCTTTTTTTAATATTTTTATTAATATTTTGTTGTTTTTTTTTAGGTTATAACCATAGTTTTTAGGTTATAACCATAGTTTTTAGGTTAAAATAATTGTGGATGTGGATATTTGTATTTCATTTCTTTAATAATTTTGGATCAAAAAAGCAAAAAAAAAATAAATGAAAACCAAACAAAGAATTTTAAAACTGAACAATATTAAGATATTTTGAAAAAAACTTTAAAATTAGGTAAGGTTAGGTCAATTTAATTTATCATGATTTTTCTTAGGTTATATTAAGATTTAGGTTATGTAAGTTTTCTTATATTTTGGATTTAATTAATATGTTTTTGCTTAGATTATGGTTAGAATAATTTATGATAAATTTTTTATGTTATTTCCTTTTATGTGTTAAATTAATTTAGGTTATGAACATAGTTTTTAGTGGTAATCCATATCTGTATATGGACTTTCTATAATTTTTGTTAAAAAACATTAAATAAATCATAACCAAAAAATGATCAAACAAGAGATTTTTAGGGCATTTAAAAAAACTTTTTTGAATATTTAGGTTAATTTAATTTACCACGATTTTAATTTTTGATTGCTTCATTTTTTTTTTAAGTTAGGCTAGGATTGCTGATTAGCTTAGCCTTACTTACCTGTGAAGTTCTAATTGTTTGTTAAGATTAGTCTCCAGCAGAGCTTTATCTTTATCAGGAATCGATAAGGGTGTGGAATCATGGGTGGACAATGTCAATTGTGTTAATTGCCCACCAGCAGTGGCTGACATAACTTCACCTGCATACATGAGCAGCGGAGTTTGCTTGGATGCCAGCGTTGTTTTCCCTACTTTATGTACTGAAGAACCTAAAATTTGGAAACATTTTTTTTAGGTGAGAGGAAGATTTTATTTTTGTAGGTTAAGATTTTATTTCTTTTCGGATAAGTTAATTTTTTTTTAGGTTATTTTAAAATTACAATTTTTCAGGCTATGTGCAGATTTTAATTTTTCTTTACTTACCATATACTGAAAATCGCACATACAAATAAGTGAAAATCTCATTTTCGTCAAAGACAATGAAAACGTTGCGATCGGCGAGATTGCTGTCCCACGTCACGCCTGAAATTTTATTGGGCAAATCGGGAACTGATAAAACCTCATTGTTAACCTATTGAGAATAAAATTGCAATTTTAATTACAAAATGAAGTTAAATTATCATTCATTTTATAATATTACAGACACTAATTTATCTAAAACAAAAATTTAACATATTTTAAATCCCAAGCTTGTGAGAAGAATTTATATCTGAAGTCGAATAAAATTTTAATTTATCACTAAACCGGAAGTAAATTTCAGTTATATGTTCACTTTTAACTAAAACATAATAACTTACAGCATTATATAAAAACCCTTGGCTTTTGACATCAAAAAATATCAATCGGGTACCTGCAGGGTCCACAAATATATCTTGAACCCCTACTGTATGTTTGTACTGAGTAGAAACGGCCCATTCTTCAACACAAAAATAAATAATAAGCCCTACCTGCAACATATAAAATATATACATCTAAAAATCAAATTTATTTAGGTTTTGAATAGTTTTTAGGTTAAAATGAATTATTTTTAGGTTAAAAAACCTAAACCGTCAAATAAATGTAGTTTATGAACATTGTTTTTAAAATGATTGATGTTAATACTTTTTGTTTGCCTACATTATTCGACAAATCTATCAAGGAAATTAATGTCAAAATTGGTATTTTTTAAATTTCTAACCTAATTTTAATTTCTTAAAAATTTATTTAAACAATATATTATTATTATACAAGAAAAATTAGCTTTTTCAGATTACAATGATAATAAAACATTAAATTCAAATTTATTTTTACTTACATCTGTGCCATAAATTAAAAATTCTGTTGTTAGAGCATGGCAATTAATGGTAAGATTGGGAGAATTTACATCTGGAAAAATTATGCTTTCTCTTTCCTCATGTTCAACTTCAGGTGGTTCAATCTAAATTATAAATTAAAATAAAAGTTCTAAATCTTTAAAATGACAAACACTGAAACACAGTTAAATAATTAGGGTCGTTTCTTTTCTGTAAAGCTAAGTTAGCTAACGATATAATTAAATTGACGTGTCACATTGTTATGATATTGTTAGTAACAATGTAATTTATTCATATCGTTTACTAACTCCACTTTATAGAACCGGGTATAAGAGGCTCTAATTAGTAAGGATCTGTCAAACATTTGACAAGTTCAAAAATCTGTCAAAAGTTTTAACTCTTAATAGAAGATAAGGGCTTTGAAAGAAGAACCAATCAAAAGGGCCCATCAAAACTCAAGCCAACTCAAAATGTTTAACTTTAATTTTTGAAGGCTTAATTTAAAATCTGTAAATGTATTTGACAGATACAAAAATCTATTAACACAAGTTTAGCATTTCTGATTGAATCAGGTCTGTCAAACATATTATAATACATATTTGAACGCTTTTCATTGATTAAAATTCAAAGCCTTATGATTCATTGGATTGTTGAGAGATTAAGAGAGGCAATCAAAAGCCTCAAAATGTTATTATTTTGACAGGAGACTTTTGATTTGTAGTTTTTGGAAGTTTCTCATTGGTTTATAAATCTGTAAACCTTTGAGAGATACAAATACCTCCTGCCAAAGGTTTAATATTAAGATGCTTCTGATTGGATCAGATCTGTCGAACGAGGAGCTATGGGTAGCCAATAAAGTTGTAAAGCTTAATTTTTTTTACCATATGCAAATGAATTTTGCCATCAAAAAGCACTGAAGAATACTCTGAATTTAATTTAATGCTTGTAACGCAGCCCAAATATTGCCGATCTTTAAGCATCAACGGTGCATTATCAGCGCCAGGCTGCGGCCTGGTTAGGTCATAATACCAGGCACGATTATTCATTGCTGCTGCTAGATTATAAGGACCAACTCCTATAACTTGTGGCTCAGCTTCCAAAGTTATCGGAATGGGAATTAATTTACTCTGAAAAACATGAAAACAGTCAACCACAAATTAATTTTCTAACCAAAAAAGTTTTATTACCAATATACAGACTGGTTAGCACAAGAAGATTAATAAAACTATTATTTATAGGTTTTTTGCTTTTAATGCAATAATAAGAGAGCTTGGTAGAAATGCTTCTTGTGCTGGAACCCTGCATATTTATTTTTAAAAATTAATTACCTTATCACTCGAATAATTATAAAGACTGACTTCAGTGAGGCTTGAAAGTATGGCAATTCGAGGCCCACACACAGCCATTAAAGTTGACATATTAGCAACATAAACATTCAAAGAACCACTACGAGTACAAACGGCTAAGAGTTGTCCATCAGAACTCCAGCCAACTCGATCAACTCCAATCTCCTGGTTTAATGTGATCACGCTAAGAGTTTCTTGCAAATTGGATACATCGTGAATTTTAACACTGAAGAAATACAAAAAACCTTCACTCAGTTATTTACATTTTTTAAAACAAAAATGTAATTTTAAAAAAAGGATATTTAACCTCAAAATGCTTTTTCAATTTGGAGTGATTTATTTAATTTTATTTTAGGTTATATCACCTAAACAACAAATTTAATTGATTTATAAGCATTGTTTTTAGCTAAGAACAGCTAAGCATAAAAATTAATTCAGTTTACATTTTGAGGTTCATACATCTAAATGTCAAATTGATTTAGGTTATGAATATAGTTTTAAGGTTAGAATGCATAAACTTGAAATTAATTAGTTAAAACATCCACAGGTCAAATTAATTTAGATTATAACGATTGTTTTTAGGTTAGAAAACCAAAAAATTATTTGGATTATGCACATTGCTTTGAGTTAAAACATCTAAAATTAAAATTGATTTATGTTATAAATATGGTGTATAGTAGTGGTGCTCACCTCATTTTATAAGTAAGAACACCTAAATATCAAATCTGGTTTTAATCTAACCTCAAATTAGTTTAGGTTGTAAACATTATTTTTAGGTTGGAACACCTTAAAATCAAATTAATTTCGGTTGTGAACGTTGTTTTTAGGTTAAAACATCAAATTAATTTAGGTTAGGAAAATAGTAGGAACCAAACCTGATATCAAATTATTTGTGTTATAATCATGGCTTTAAGAAGTCAAGAATATAAAAAGTTTACATACACATTATCCCCACATGAAGCCACCCTTCCAATGCTGTCACAAAGAGCAATGTCGGATAAATTAATTTTGTGGTTACGAATTTGGAATAACTCCTGTCCAACTTCCTTAATGTGAGTTGAAATGGCAATGAAGTAACCGCCGGAAAACCCTAAGAGGATGTAACCATCGCCAAACCATTTGTAAGTAGCCAGAGAGCCGTAATGTTGCTGAAAAGCCAATTCTATTGGATTTTCAGGATCTAGAAGGTTGTATAAATACAAAGTACGTTTTCCAACAATCATGCTAACCTAAAAAATATATTAAAATAAAAACGCTGTATGTGTGTATGTGCATGATAAAAAAAAATGTGATAAAATATGAAATAAAATGTCAATATCAAAAAACCTAAAAAAAGTAAACAAAATAAAATACATATCAATAAAATGCCAAAGTAAGATCATAAAGTCAAAAAAACTGCAGTCAAAAATGTCCATATAAAATTCCAAAAAGTCTAATTTGTCATAGTACTGGATATTTTTTAATTAATTAATGTAAAAACACACCAAAAAGGTGTCAAGAAAAAAGTAAAAAAGCAAACAGAGTCAAGGAAATATATATATGTCAAGAAAAAGCAAAGAATGACGTAAAAAAGTCAAAATGTAAATTAAGTCAAACGAGAAAAATTCAAAAACGTCTAAAAAGTCTACGATGTCCAAGTTGTGGAAAAATTAACACCAAAATCAACGTAAAAGATGTAAAGAAATTAAACAAAGCCAAAATAGTCCAGAAATTAAAAATGTCAATAAACGTTAGTCGAAACGGCCAAACAAAAAATAAAAAACATCTAAAATGCCAACACGTCAGAAAAACCTTTTAAAAAAGTAAAGTATGTGTCAAAGAAAAAACAAAATTTATAAAAAAAAATAGGGAAACAAAAAAGTCAAAAAAGACAAGAAAAAATCGTCACGACGTAAAACAGTAAATAGAATCAAATATATCAAAAGGAAAAAATTAAAAAAACGTCAAAAAATCCAATTAAAAGAAAGTTGTGGGAAATATAAATAAAAATAACGTCAACAAAAAAATTAAAAAAAGTTAAAGTCAAAATATACTCCAGAAATTAAACAAACGTCGGTCAATACACCGAAAATAAGTCAAAAAAAGGTCAATAAAGTTTAGTCAGAAACGCCCAAAAAGTTTAAAAATTCCAAAATGTCGAAATTTTTATAAATGTCCAAAATCCTTAATTATTTTTAATAAGGGTATAAGAATGTATAAGAATTCATTGTGCAATGAAAAAATATTTTTCATTCAGACTGACAATCATAAAAAATTTAAAACTACAATAATCACCGTATTTTCTCCTCCAATCCTCTCATCCAACTTCATTTCAGAAAACTGTACTTGCGTAGGCTCTGCTCTCAAAGCTATAACCCTCAAAGTATCACCTTCAACATTACTAACAGAAATGGTTTTATCCTCTGAACCTAACGCAAGGATATTTTCCGCATTCCATGCTCCACATGTAATTTTTTTTGTGTGCTTTGCTATAATCGGTATACGCCTAAACAAATTTAAAAATAATTTAAAAAAATAACATTTTTCTTTAATTTGACTACGTAATATTGCTTACTTTGAAGTTGCATGATTATAAATAGAAACGTTCCCTTTACACGTTCCCACGGCTAAAATGGGAGTTGCTTTCGCCCAAATTATGCACGACATGGCATCTCTTAAACCCACATCCACCGTTTGTTTTTTATTTGTATTTGCATCCCATAATAAAAGTTGTGGTGATTGACTGATTATACCCAGGACATCGCCATCGGAATCCCAACAAAAACCTGAACATAAACTACCCAAAAAAAAAATGAATAATAAGAAAATACCATCTAAATTAGCTGAAATACATAAAAGTATGCAAGTAATACACCCTGTGCAAAAATTATTCATAAATAAAGTTAAAATCATTCAAAATGTCAACTGTAAGATATAAGGAGCAAGCTATTTAGAACTAACAAAATCTAATACGCATGTTGGCGAAAACTGAACTTGTCCAAAGAGTACTGTTTGTGACTGATCGTTTGCATTTACAAGTGAAAAATTAATGCAGGGCAAAAAAAAATGGTAAATTCTACAAATCTCGCACAAATATTTATGACTTTAAATTTCACTTAAGATTGTATATAAATAGAATTAAAACAGTACTCTTTTGAGATCAGGTGTTTGGGCAAAAGTTCAGCCATCAATTGGTAGTGTTAGTCCTCAAAATGTCGGCATGTGCAGTAATTGTGATAATATAATTCTTAGTTAACATATGCACACAGGCAGTGACAGTGGAAGAGTAACCACGCGCTGTCTATTTGAAATTTTTAGATTAATAAAATTCGCTTGAAACAAAACAAACATATTTTTTGTTCCTCACTAAATT
>JARJDX010051436.1:0-11895 GCA_030264735.1 Gymnusa sp. GC000175 | reverse complement strand
TATACAAACTCAGTGCAATATTAAATTAATATTGGAATGCTTTCTGCATAAATGAACAAACATATATGATAATTGCACAAACATGCCGACAAACCATTATTAGACTATTATGGATTTGTGGATGTGTAAACTTATGTATAGTTTGGTCAACTAATTTCATATTTCATTATATATATTGCAATATTATTATTAATTAACTAAATTGTATGATGTCCCATTTGTATTATACGTTTGGAAAATAATATGAAGAGTTCTTTCAATTTTATTCAATACTGTTAACCCTCCACATGTGAAAATACTTTTAAGAAATTGACATGAAAAGTTCTTTTACTCCTCTTTTGTGTAAGCAAAGCTATTTAATGTTTAAAAGCTAGCCAAGTAGTATGATATACAGGGTTAGGTAAACGTAAGAAATACAGTGAGAATATAACTGTAGCAAAATTAAAAAAATTAAAGCGCACATCAATAAACTTGTAAGCAATAAATTGTCCGATCAGTTAATTAATTATTATAGGGATTTGAAACTATTGTAATAAAATAAAAATTTTGTTACTTGCGGTGCATTCCTTTCAAATATTCGCGAGTAAAAGTTAAGTAAACAGCATGGAGTCAAGAATCTTGATTTCCTATCCGTATGACAAAAAGGAAGTTACCTTGTGAGCATTTTGCAATTGACTTTTACGTCAGCTCCCATTGATTTAGTATCAAATAAAATTTTCTAGTATGTTTGAGAATTCTACATGTGGAACCGTAATGTATTGTTAATTTATTTTATATTGTTTTTAGGTTGTAGAAAATCTTTGCAGGATTTATTTGAATTCAATTATTTGCATTTAATTCACCATATTCGCTAAAAGCCATATATTGATATTTTTGGGTCGAGAATTTTGTGATCCGCAGCTATAAATTAATAATTTTATATTCCTTCTTTTTATTTGTTGTTTCGGCGATAGTGCGCTGGTTAGAGCAGATTATTTGTAAATTTTAACTTTGCTGAGTTCTGCAAATTGAATAATAATTTTTTGTGTAAAGGTTATCTGTCCATGTGATTTACAGGTTGATATAACCTGTAGGTTTTATTTCTGCTTAAATGGTGAAATTTATTACGAGTTTTTTATGTTGAGATTAACTCTTCCTGTGTTTCATCTACAGGTTGGAATTTAATTTGTAGGTAATTTTTTTGATTAATTGTGTGAAGTGTATCCTGGTGTATTACGACAGAGCACATATACATTTTTTATTGCAACTTAACCTTTAATAAACCTTTTGCCAGCAACAAAAATTCAAGTACTTTTTCAACCTCCGGTTGCTTTCTTGCTGAACTAATTATCTTTGTATAAATTTTATGAACAATGGAAATACCTCCGAGAAGATGAAGAAACCGCTGTCAGCTATGGTTTAAACTACGGATTATTAAGCCTCAATTGCAAAAATTATGGATGAAATAACTAAAAAAGTACAGATGGCCATTGACAAAGTGTGCACAATATGAGTAAGCATAGCAATTATTAAATTTTCAAATTAAAATAAATTGACGGCGTATAAAGCAAGATTTTTTCCATTTTTCAATACAGCATAAAATACGAACAATATTATCTCCTTCCTTTAAACAATTTACAAAGAACGTGCTTTCTGTCACGTCTCTTTATCACAATATTTTCAGATTTAAAAATATATTAAATGACAGATTCAGGTTATATTTTTTATTTATAAACGAGGTTGGAGTTTTTTTTGTGATATTGAATTGAAGACAAAAATACCAAACAAATTAATTTGTACCGCAACTCATTGGTGTGTAAATTACTATTTATTCCTTTTAAAAACCGCTGGAGTAAATTTCAATTTGTAAACAAAAAAAACTGCTGCTTAAAATGAATTTTAATTTTTTTATTTATTTACGGGAATATGTACAAATGAATAGAATTGTACACTGCAGAGATTGTCAACTCTCTTTGCGTAGCTCTGCTACATTTTTTAAATAGCGCAATGAATTCTTTAAATTTCATAACTTTTTCAATAAGAATTCAATTTTCAACAGTCAACAAAGAAATATAGCAGAAAAAAGATGTTAATTGGCCAATTATAATTGGCGCTGGAGGTTGTAAGTGAAATTTTCAATACAATTATTGAATTTTTTTATATAAAAATATATTAATGATATATATTTTATAGAAATGCTAGGTACATCAATGTCGATATAAATTTTAGAAAATTTTCACATTTAAAAGTATTTTATATAATTTATGTAGTCAGAAAAAAAGTTATACTATTGAATTTCAACACAAAATTGAGTTATATATGATTATACATTTTATTAGTAATTTTATTTTTATACTTTTGTTACGACGCCATAAAAGTCGATTTTCAACACAATTTCTGTATCCCTGAACTCCACATTAATCGATATTATCGCAAAAATAAAAGAGAATTCTTAGTAAAGCTTAAAATGACTGGAAATGGAATTTGGAAATCGTATAAATGAAGTTAATTAAAGAGTCTTATTGATGAACTTCGATGTAAAGTCAAAGGGTCAAGGCGATGCCATTTGTTAAACTAATAAATATAGTTTTTATTACAATTCTATTTATAATTTTTTAAAAAATTTTAGTTTTCAATGTCTACAAAAGGATTAAAAAAGAGAAATAGATCCAACTGTAAATGAACAATGAATACAGACAATATTATGGAAAAGAGCTGCAAGAAGAAGTTTATAAGGACGTTTAACGGTGGAGGTTTAAGACGATACACTCATTAAGGAACAACAAAATAATAATTTTGTAAAACAGCCTACAAAAAAATTATTTATGTATAAAACATTAAAGATCTGTAATGAAATATGGATACAATCCTTCATAAAATAATCCTGGACAACTGGACGCTAAGATGCTGTAGTCCTATAAAGTGACTGTCTAAAGAAAGATAGCTAAACTCGTTTTTTAATAGTCTACAAAAGAAAGGAAAAAAATGGATACTACTTTAAATGGAAAACGAATGTGCACAAAATTATGGTAGTCCCTAATCCGCGGATTCTAAGCTATTTTGGTCACATTTAACGAAGACCCACCGAAAATTTGAAGCGGTTCAGAGCAGGGTGGAAGGTTCCATATCCAGAGCTAGATATCCGCAACGCTGGGCTGACCAAGGTAAAGAAGCAACAAACTCAACAGTCTATGATGCAGCAACACGATAACGCGATAGAGAAAGATGGCGTGGCGTCATCAAAAGGGCCACAGAAAATTAAATGACGTGTCAGTCATGGTCACGACTCCTCTGTCAAGGGGAAATACGAAGAAGAAGAAGAAGAATCCGCTCCTATACTCTAATTGGGTATTACATATACCTTCTTAAAGATTTTGTTATACTCCCTCGTTGATAATTTTGAGGAAAAACTTCAAAAAATGACCTGTGGCCCTGTGAGACAAATTATTCTACAGTCTTTCACATTGTTTAGCTGTGGGATTTTTAGGAGTTGGTATAAATATTATTGCTAGTTATTTTATATATTCAGTTTTACACATATTTTTGCAAACCTTACTTGCTTCTGAGTAAATATAAATTTCATTGATGTTCTGTAATATACTTCAGAAACGTTTTTGCAGGTTGGGTTTGGCATTTTATTTAAAAGACAAAAGGAAGGTCTCCGACTTGCGACGAAGTAACACCTCAACTGCTGGTTGCAAATGGAATAGGTCGTAAATCAAAAACAGTTTGCATTTAGTAGACAAAATAAGCAATTTGAATTGATCATGCGAACAATACTAACATGCCGATATCAATAGGCTAACGCCTTATTTAACAAAATTTCGCAAAGTATTTTAAAAATTGCAACGACATAACGCAAAATGGCGTAAGAATGATTTGAAATATTTTACACATTTTTTGGTTAAATCCAAGCAGCTCAATTTTCATGCTACTCTTGTTAACCAACCCTAAACGTTTATGATCTATATCTCCATATAGGTGTTCAGTGAGAAAGAAACGTGATTGTCAGACATTTTAAAGGATAATATTCCCAAGAAACAGATTATTCTAAAGGAGTATTACAGAAATCGTTTCTCGCTTGAACCTGCAACTTCTATTTAAACATTTTATTTCAAGTACATGAAACAACAAATCCCAACAACGCCAAATAGTACAATTTAAATGAAAATTTAATCGATTTCACGAAAACTTCTGCAGAACTCTTGTACGATAATTTTAAAAAGTACGAAGACAAGCGGGACATGTTTAGTGGGAAGAAACAAATTTCCCAAGTGTAAGAAAACTACAATGTTGTTAAAATTGCATGTTATTACGTTAATAAATTTATTAATATTACTTGCTTTAAAAATCACAAATCGTTGCAAAAGTTTTTAAAATTATGCTTCCATTTATTATGGAAACGATTTAAAAAAACAGCGTTGAATATAAAAAACAAAGAGTAATATAAAAACCCATCGATATTTTTTTAACATATTATGAATGCATAAACATAAACCATCAATATACCAAGTGCGTTATAGTACGTACAAAACATAGTTTAGTATGGAAATTTGATTAAATATTCAAATGAAATTTAATTTTTTGTTAAAAATGTGTGATGTAGTTTTTAAATAAACTAAATAGTGAGTAAATATTTTTTTTATATTTTCATGCTATTTACTTATCCTTAGGATTTATGCACTTTTAGCTAAAACACATTGTTAGATAGTTTTTGGATAGGAATAAAACAAAAACTTGATAAGCCTGCCCCAAGCCTAGTTGGAAATGGGCGAGGGAAGGAGTATCAAACTCGTAAAAAATGTTGATTAGGCTCGAATGATAGTACACTTCAAGGGCTCCTGCCTGGTTACTAGCAAAGTTCCCGCCTTGTAGCTGAACATTAGATTTTTAAAGGCTAAAGGATGGAAACGGCCCTTCAAGATAGGTATATACGATTTGAAAAATGATACTACTCACTACCACCTGTAAAGTAGTAGTAACTCGCCTCGGAATTTGTTAAGTATGGATCCGACCTACAATCAAGGTATGCAATACCATTTAAATCCGCAAGAATCAAAGAAGAGCAGGAGCAGGTTAAAATCATCAGATTTAATATAGTCAGTTTGTGTCATGAAAGTGTTAGAATATACATAAATCAAAACCTCCAAAATCAACGACGCGAATAAACTAAAAACAAAGAAAAGATCTGTATGACCATATTGTAAAAATAATCCAAAAAGCGATCATAGTAGTATTGGGTACCAAAAAATAAAACATGGAATCAACAAAAGGACAAAAATCAAGAATGGGATAAGTTCCAACAAATGGTCATTAAGAATAAAAATACAACATAGGAAAGAAAATTCAAAAAGATAGACAATTTTATTGGAGGAACCAAATCATCGGAGGTCTGAAAAGTAATTGAATCTTTACGTCAAGATAACATCAACAGAATCAGACCATCACCAATAAAGTTAGATGCGTGACAGCGCCTCTATCCTGGAGAGTCAAAGAAGACGACATTATCCCTATGACTCGCGTAGAAAATATAATATTAAGAGACACAGGGTAGAAATCATGAGTGAAATGGTGAAAAAAACAATAATCTTCACGAAGGATATGAAAGTCAGTCAACCAGAGGATATTCAAGAAGAACTGGTTCAAGAAGAACTGGTACAGGCGGGATCAGATAAACTGGTGTGCATACTAAGGGTGTTCTATGAACGGTATCAACGACGATAAAGTACCAGAATTATAGAAAAAGGGATGGATTGCACCCATCCACAAAAAAGAAAGTACAAAGTACTTCAATAACTATTCCTCTGACTCGCCTAGAAAATATAATATTAAGAGACCCGGGGTAAAACTCGTGAATAAAATAATGAAAAGAGCAATAAGGATATGAAAGTCAGTTAACCAGAGGATATTCAAGAAGAACTGGTACAGGCGGGATCAGATAAACTGGTGTGCATACGAAGGGTCTTCTATGAACGGTAATAACGACGATAAAGTACCAGAATTAAGAAAAAGGGATGGATTACACCCATCCGCAAAAAAGAAAGTACAAAGTACTTCAATAATTATCCCTATGACTCGCCTAGAAAATATAATATTAAGAGACCCGGGGTAAAACTCATGAGTAAAATGGTGAAAAGAGCTATAAACTTCACAAAGAATATGAAAGTCAGTAAACCAGAGGATATTCAAGAAGAACTGGTACAGGCTGGATCAGATAAACTGGTGTGCATACTGAGGGTGTTCTATGAACGGTATCAACGAAGATAAAGTACCAGAATTATGGAAAAAGGGATGGATTACAACCATCCACAAAAAATAAAGTACAAAGTACTTCAATAATTATCCCTATGACTCGCCTAGAAAATATAATACTAAGAGACCCGGGTAAAACGCATGAGTGAAATGGTGAAAAGAGCAATAAACTTCACGAAGGATATGAAAGTCAGTCAACCAGAGAAAATTCAAGAAGAACTGGTACAGGCGGGATTAGATAAACTGGTGTGCATACTAAGGGTGTTCTATGAACGGTATTAACGACGATAAAGTACCAGAATTATGGAAAAAGGGATGGATTACATCCATCCACAAAAAAGAAAGTACAAAGTACTTCAATAATTATCATTGCATCTCCGTCACGGGTACTCTTAGTAGGATGTACGACAAGATCGTTAAAAACCTAGTAAAAACAGTCAGGTCCATATAAAATAGAATAACAAGCAGGTTTTGGAGTAGTCTCTTCCTGGATAGATAATTTATTTAGCCTTGTACAACTTAAAAAGAAAAAATCTATCACAAATTCACCTTCTATTTTTGGACAAAACAATAGTATTTCTCATATCTAAAATAAAAAAATCATTGCAGATACTGGAATAAGCATAAACAAAATTAACATAAATGCAATTAAACAAGTATACAGCAGTTTAATTTTCAAAGTAAAAATCATGTCCACAGGTTTCCCAATGTCCACAGGTTTCCCTATATTTAAATGTATTCGTCAATGGTGCTGCTTGGTGCCGATTTCATTTGAAATATATCTGGATAATGCCCTATTGGGATGAAGCAATAGCTGTAGAACGATGGGTGTGGAGACGAAACTTTGCTCTTTACTTTCCACTTTGCAGATGATCAGGAAATTGCAGCGCAGAACTACGAGGATCCAAAATTTATGACTAGGCGACTCTTTAAGAAATATAAACGATGGGGACCACTAGTAATTAGTAAATATGAGAAAGACCAAGTACATACTTCCAAAACAAGATCCACTGCTAAGCACCGAAAAGATGGTAGAAGGGTGTGAAGAGTATATGTACCTGGGCACTAAGATACACTACTTGGGGTAGCAAAATTACAAAGGTGAAACAAGTAATAGGAGCCATGAACTCTGTGTTATGTCAGTAGAGGGAATTCTAGAACACATATGCTGCGAGCTGAGAGCAGCATTGTTCCCCCACCAATTTCATAGTTAACGACCAAGTCTGGGCTCGTAAAATTCCATGGTTGCAGAAGGTACTAAAAAAATATGGCGACTTGTCATCATTGGGAAGTGATGTTTCAAGATGACGGCCATTTAAAATTATTGAAAAGTGACGTTTCAAAATGACTACCTGTCAAAATTATAAGGATGTGACATTTCAAGATGGCGGCGGATTAAAAATTCATTTCTCAATGATTTTGGAAAAATGGGAATTTAATCATTAAATCCCCAAAAAAATTAAAAAATATAGCAAAAAAACATCTTTTCTACCAAAAAAAATTATGAAACTACTAAGAAAATTGTGGAATTTTCTAAGTACCTACTAAATAAAGTTAACTAGTTTTAAAAAAAAAGTCGGCTACATTATGTCGTAGTTGGGTAGATAAGTAGATTCCAAAGATGGGATCATCTGTCCAAACACGAGTAAAATCGCAGTGCGCAATAGTTACCGTATTAATAAAGATCTTCTTACGAATTTACGCAATTTTTTAGAAATGTTTTATCAATTTTTATCAAATTTATGCATTACTTTACGGATGCACTGCAATAATTTTACGTGGTAAGTACAAATTTTTCTCAATTTATGATACAACAATCTTTTAAAATAAATAATTTTGAATATTAAATATTAAGCATTTAGTAATTACTCCTATATTATATTATTTTGCAATAGTTAAAACTAATGGCCTAAAGTTATGTGAAACACCTTCCTAAAGTGGTATTACAAAGGCTTATTTTAAATGCACTCTGGAGAATATTTGCAACAAAATTGTAGCAACTTAAGCAAAGTTGCTAGATCACCACAATTAACGACAACATTACATCCGGTGTTGCATGAAAAACTTTCCACTCTCTCGTGGATAAATGTAAAATAAAGTACGTTAAAATGGCGATCTTCCGGTACATTTATAAATAAGAGGTAATTTTTCTACCGCAGGAATAAGAGGTTATTCCTCTACTGATGTTAATGAAGTTGTTGTGTAAGTTGACGTCACGTACAGTGGGGGTTTCTCATTTTTATTACTTTGGTAAAATGGTAGTAAAATTGTATGACCGCAGAATCTGTAAAAAGTTTTTTTTATGGAATATAAAATAAACGTGGTAATAAAATTACTCTAACGTAGTGTGTATACACGCATAATATAGATTATAGATTTTCTCTCGCATCAATGGTTTTATAAAGGTACGTAGTTCTGGTTGGGTAGTTAGCCATAAAGACACAAGGTTTTAATGCGAGTCAATGACTTAAAAAGAAGCATAATCCTTAAAGGTGCGGACGAGGATAATGTGACCTATTTAACACCCCTTTTTAAGAACCGTACCATTGATACGATTCGTTGAAAAAAAAAAGATTACTACATCGTTACGCTGAAATTTTCAATATAAAAATGAGATAGGAGCAGGAAAAATTAATCCCTAAGTGGGAATCTTTAGTTTTTCGTAAGATTACTGCGATCCTTAAGAGGTCTTTTATTTAACGAACAATAAGATAATCTCACCATTGTTTCTTTACTTTGGGAGGATGAAAAGTCGGTTTTTGGCTTCACGATTGTTCAACGTCTTGGTAAAGAGATAAATTTGCTCTAATTGCAAATAGTTATCGTATTTTATTGCGTGTTGTACATTCTTTTTTAAGCGTATTATCTCGCGATATTTGCAAAGCGTAAATGAACAAAGTTGGAGCGCAAGTATTTTACAAACGCTTAAGTTAATAGCTTTTGTTCAATTCAAAGTAAAACTTAAACAACTTGCATTACACAAGTTGAAAACGTCGGACCAGGAGCTGTAACTTATAATAAAACTAGATTTCCTTCGCACAACAATTTCATGCGTCTTCAATGCAATTGTATATCCAGTTTGAAATTATCACCTAATTAAGTATAAACTTTGCAAGTACACGTAATTCAAGTTTATTTGCTATATAATGATGTGCATTATTTATGCGGCCAAGCACATTAGGACTCGTATCTGTGTTTCCACTTCTGGAAACGTTTTATGTGGAGATTAATATCGGTCACATGAGCCGAACTAGATGGACTTACAGTGGTATTCCATTAGATCTGAACCTGATCCTTGCAAGTCATAAAGTGATTAGTAATTTGAAGGAATCCATCCCAATTAATTTGAACATTTCACAACTTGGCGTTAACTGTTCATCACTGTGTTGTCATTAGGTAACGATACAAATTCCAATTTAATATTATTAATTGCACATTACAATTTGACGTGAGTGGTAAATGCAAAGTGCAGAGATGAATTTGATAAGTGTATGATCATTCTTGCATTATATTAATAAGTTTCTAAAGTGAGCTCAAGACGAGTAGTTTGAGTACACCACTTTCAACGTTCGATCGTAGTTAGCAAATGTTGTAGCAATTTACGTCTTTTCGCATTATGTCCTGTAACTATTAAGAACATAGAATTATGAAAGTTTTTGATGCAAAATTCATGTGACGGTTACCCACAAGATGCACCATTGTCTTGTTCAACAAAGCTTTCTGCTTGTCATTATTATTTACTCTCAAGTTACTAAAACAATAATAAAATTTCACTGTTTTCATCAATTATTTTGTATGTAATAATTTGTTTATGTTAACTAAATGCAATTTTAGTAATTCAATTTCACACTTGCAAACACTTTCATTGCAAATTTATCACGTGCGCCGCAATTAACAGATTTAATTTATTTGGAGTTCACGTGACAAATTTTTACCATGCCACATTTTAATTTAAATAATTTAATAGAAAATGTTTTTAATTTATTATTAGAAAGCAATTTTAGAGTCTTTTTGTGTATTAGTCAAGAGTGCTGTGCTTCAATCAAAGAACAATACTCACTTTGAAGAAGTTAAAAGATTTCAAGGATCTATTCTTTTAAAACAGGATTTATACCTGCGACCCTTCAGATTTTAATCAACAATCCTTATGCTAACTATCAAAGTCGGCAATACATAGTTCACCCATAATAAAGTTGCCAACATTACAGACAGAAAAAAGGTTAAATACTGCTGTAGTCGTAGTAAACTAAAGGATGTTAAAGAAGAAAAAGACTAGCAACTTTGAATATACAAATTTTACTTATTGGAAAAGAACTAACAAATGTATATAACGTAGCTTCATACATTAGAAATAGCCAAATAAACACAAAATTTTATTTCCCTCAAGGAACGCGCGATAAGTTTTTAAAAGAAGAAGCTCACCGAAACAAAGAAAGAAAATTGATGCTTTTAGTATCGGGAGTTTTATGAATGGATAGCGTAAGAAATGAAGAGTTAAAAAATTAAATGGGGATTAAGAAAACTCTTTACATTGATGTGAAAACTAAGAAATTTACCTGGTGCAGCCATGCCGAAATAATAATAAGAATAACAGAATTATCAAGAAGCTTGATGAAATGGGTACCAACCTACCAACATAATAAAAAAAATAGGTCAGGAAAACAATAAAAAGAAAATAACAAAAGCCCTGAGATCTAGAGATCTGCGAGAGTACCAGTGGTGTAATAAAGGCAAATGGAAACATATCATCAGACAACGTTTTCGGATGTTTTTAGAGTGATAATAACAAATGAACTCTACTGATGAAAATAATAGATCGAAACTCACTCTCACGATAATCAACCACCCAAAAACTAACTAGAAAATCTGAATTAGCTATTTATGCTAATGAAGTTGTGGAAGCAACAAAATTGCAGAAAAATGGAAAATCAACTGTCCCCGTGAGAATTAACTTTAAAATCTCGAAAGTAATTGCAATTTCTGCGTCTCATTGGCTCTTTTAACAAATACATTGAACATCATATGCCACGCCAAATAAATCTCAAGAGTTGGCTTAAATTAATCTTTTTCAACCTTTCAGACCCATAGAATTCCTCCCATTTTGTCAAATGCCGTATAATTAGTCTTATGTTATAGTTTCTAAAAGTGTTTTAAAAATCGTGACAAGGAAAAATTAAAAGGTCAAACAGTTATGAACCAGATTGGGTTACGCAACAATGTTACAGTACGCATAGCGCTTTTATCGTTGCATATGCTAACATATCATCTACGACGTCTAGATGTGCTTTGAAGACTTCTTTAAGACCTGAGATTGTTTAAATAATATTGAAATAATGTCCTTTGGGTCCTTGCTTGTGTCCTCATAGATACTAATAAAAATCTTTAAGGAGACAGACAAAGACACAAATGAGATCACTGCACAATTATATGGAGGTCAGTCGGCAAAAGTTAAAACAAACAGAAAACATTAGAAGCACTAAGCATCCGAAGATGTTTTTGGCAAAGGCGTATGTTGTCACCACTGCGGTTCGATGTGTATCCTAAAGCAATACAAAAAATGGTGGTGTGGTCACCTCAAGACTTTCATTTACTAATTTGAGATGTTTTTTGGGTTAACTATCATATTTAAAGATGTATGTTGGCAATAAAAATTCAATTATTGAC
>JARJDX010051410.1:0-12812 GCA_030264735.1 Gymnusa sp. GC000175 | reverse complement strand
AATTTGAACGTTTTTTATTATAATATAGCTGATTTTGGGTAAATTTATGTACTACTGAGCAATTAATATCAAATTTTGTTTTTGCTTAAAATTATGAGAATTTTCATTAAAACTTTTTTAATTTTGGTTAAATATGGATGATTTTAGTTTGAATTTGAACAATTTTTATTTAAATTTGATGATTTTGCTCAAATTTGAATGATTTTCGTTAATATTTTGATTATTTTGGTTAAAATCACGTCAAATTTCAGCAAATTACATCTATTGTTTTTTTAATGTTTTTGACTAAGTTTTTTGTAGGCAAAAATTGACATCAATTACTCAAATTTTACATATTTTATCCAAATTCATCTAAATTTTAATGAAAAACGTTCAAATGATTAAAACTATCGTAATTTAAACAAAAAACATTTACATTTTTGATGAAACTTGCTAGAATTTGACATGATTTTAACAAAAATCATCAAAGTATTGACTAAAATAGTTCAAATTTGGCCAAAATAAAATCTTCACGATTTAAATATGACGATTTTTTCGCAAATTTACAAAATTCATCGTTTAAATCGTGAATATGGGTATCCTACTACTTTTAAAATATTTGACATTATTTCTAATTTATTTACTTCCTTGATATATGTTACAGTTTTTTTTTAATATAGTGATCTATTTCTGTATTATTTTCAATTGTTTTGCGGTATTTAAAAGTTTTTGGACGAGTGCTTGAAATATATTTTTTTTAGAAAACGCAGATGAGTTTATCTGATATAACTTCCTAGGTTAATGTTAGAAATAGAAAATGTCCTTTAAATTACAGCAAAAGCAGATGCCAGAAAATCGCTAATAATGCGGCTAGGGTGTTTGCTTTGAATATTTATTCGTTTAATGAAATTTTCAACAATATTATTACAGTTTCGGGTAAAATATTGATACAGTAGACCAAATACATTACATTACTCAGTTCTATTAAAAGTTTCGTTGTAACACATGCATAATTGTTAAAAGTCGTAACCTGCTGTAAGCTTTTAGCTTAGTACTGAGCTATTTTTACACAACTTTACACTGCGGATTTTAGCTACTCAGCTGTGTACTGAAATTAAATTATTCGCTGAACGATATGTCAATTTTATTTATGAAAAAAAAAACTGCAGCTTTCAATCGCTATCATTGAAAATGTAATCACGACCAGTGGATTAGGTTATCATTTAATGATATAATCAAATCTACATTTCACTTTGTGCACATCCAATTTTATATTTAGAAAAAAACAAATTTAGAATCCGCCCGAGAAAAGAAGATCCCTTTATTTATAAAAAGGATATTTATTATTTTAGATGCTCCAATTGTATATGATGTTGAAGTTATTTTTTTCGTTGACACCTGTTTTTTGATACTGATGATTTAGAAAAGGTTAGGTTAGGTTGGTAGGTGACAAGTTTGATTCATTTTTTTTTACCTGGGCCATGTGTAAACCCCTGAAACTTCGAATCCGTAGTGCCAGGAGCCGGAATAAGCTCCCTGTCCTTTCGGCCCAGTACAGACTCCATGTCCATGGGCTTTTCCCTCTTCCCAGCCCCCACAGTACGTCCCACCGTCATCAAAATCAAATCTGCCCCCGTTCACGTGGCTTTTAGTCGTGGTGGCCGTCCCCGTGGCCCCCGTGGACGCTGGGGAGCTGCCCCCATCATCAGTTGCTTGTTGCATGCCTATTTTAATCCACTGAGGCACTGTGTTTGGCACTAATTAATAATATCGGTGCCATTTCTATCACTTTGGTACTCACTGCACAGGTATATAAATAAATATCAGCTCGCCATTTCGATCGGTCGTGCGGAAGTCGGCGCGGCACTAATGCCTAATGCCCGGGCGCGCACCGTCCCGACGCCAGCGACGCCGCGCATGCTATCTTCAAAAAAACCTCATATTCATTACCTATTACTTACTTCTACCACCTAAATTCTTTAGCTACATATTTAACATATTTATAAAACTTTGCCACTTAACTACCTTATTAAGTGAAAAAGACAATAAACGCGCCATCGCTTTTTTTTTAACCAATTTTAATGGGGTGACCTCAAAACGCATTCATCACATTGTAAAATATAATGCCCACATTCATTGTTGCTGCTTATTTTTAGTTTTTGGAATTCTGACAAACGACAATGGTGGCAAAATGTATTCGAAAGAAATTATCTGATTCATTTGTTTAAGAAAACGAATATCTGAGTCATTTAATAGGTTCGACTTTATAATTAGTAATACTTTAAATCTATCCGTGGTTTTTCTCATTTAAATCACGGGGGAGTAGCCTTTAATCCTCTCCTAACGACGCTGCCCTATCATCTTCAAGGTCTGCACACTAAAACAATTGATATTTTTATCTTTTACATTTCGTGAATTTTTATTTTGACGTACCCACTTATTTCTTCTTATAATTTTATGAAACAAATATAAATACATACATAATGAATATTTATAAAACACACTTTTTTACTTTATCATACGATAGTTAGATAAAGTGTGGTATTAATCCATTTCATTAATAGTAAAAAGATGAATATTTTTATCATTTCTTTAAATTTAATAGGTGTCCTCTTAGCAGATATTAAGGTCTAATAAATTGAGAAAGTTTGCAGATTTTTTTTAATTGCTTTAAACCTCTGAAGCTTTTTAATTTAAAGCAAAAACTTTTTACATTTAATTGCGTTTTTTATACAGTGCAATCAGAAATAACTATAGACCACGTGACCTAGTTAGTAAGCAACCCAACTAACACCAATTGGCAAGATTGTTAACTCAATCATTAACGCCATTACAAGCCATTAAGGGTGTATTAAAAAAAATCTGATAAATATTCTCCACTAAAAATAAATTTAAAAAAAATACCCCAACAACAGAATTTTATTCAAAAATAACATAAACACGGTCACCATTTAACATTTACTGTCATTTACAACGAACGCCAATGATTGAAATATCCAAACATCTGTCATCATGTCAGGCTGCCTATCTACGCGGTCACGTGGTTATAAATCAATTCCGATGGGTCAGTATAAACACAGGATTTCTACAGCGGCCGATGTCTTCCTTTTCTCAACCCCTGCCGTCATACATCCAAATCTAACTTCTTTATCTTTCAGTTCTCTTCTTTCCATTATTTCGTCCATTTCGTCGCCAAACTATCTTCCTGTTCTTTACCTTTTCCGTCTTCCTGCAGAACTCCATTCCGTTACTTATACTATACATCTACCTCTAGCTTTGAACAAAAATGGTTGATGTGGTATGGCCATGTTAGCATACCACATCAACCATTTTTGTTCAATACTACGTAGTGGTCCGTTATCACTTCCATTTTCCTTCTTTTCTTATTTCCTCATTGGTTATTCTGTCCGTTCTTGTTACACCCTAGCTTCGTCTTCAGAATTCCATCTCTACTGCGTTATTTTGCCTTCGTTCTTCTTATTTATTATCTAATTTTCTGCTCCGTCATTACACTACGTAAGATGGGGCCATATATTCTTCTTTTGTATTTTTTGTCTTTTGTGTTTTTCGTCCCATACTATTGGATTCAGGTGTGTTCTTAGTGTTCTTGTTTATTCTAGCCTGTTTTAGATTTTACTTCTGTGGTTCCATTTTTTGAGATTGTGAATCTCAGGTATTTGAAGCGTTTTGTTTCGTTTATTTCTCTATTCTCAACGAATTCTAGATTTTTTTCTTCTTTTTTTACAGTTGTTAAATATTCTATCTTTTCGAAGTTTATCTCCAGTCTAAATTTACTGTATTCTTCCTCTAATTTCCACAGCATACAACTTATGTCTTCTGTATACTGTGCAATGATTATCTGGTCGTTTGCAACGCTTAGTTTGTATAAATGTTTATCTCTAATTGATATTCCCATTCCTTCATTGTTTCTTCTCCATAATTTAGGGCTCCTCCATCCCTTGGTTGTTCTGAAGTTTTTCAAAAATTTATTTCCTACCTTTATATATACCTCAGCCTCAGGTGTTTAAAGCGTTTTGTTCCCTTTATTTCTCTATTCTCAACGAATTCTAGATTTTTTTCTTCTTCTTTTGCTGTTGTTAAATATTCTATCTTATCGAAGTTTATCTCCAGTCCAAATTTAGTGTATTCTTTCTCTAATTTCCACAGCATACAACTTGGATCTTCCTTATCCTGTGCAATGATCACCTCGTCATTTGCAACGCTTAGTATGCATAAATGTTTATCTCTAATTGATATTACCATTCCTTCACTTCTGCTTCTCCATAATTTTAGGGCTCCTCCATCCCTTGGTTGTTCTGAAATATTTCAATAGTTTGCTTCCTACCTTTATATATGCTTTATTTTTTTATAGATACATTTTAAATCCGCTATCATCCCATTCGATATTTTAATCTGCTCCAAAGCTTCCCATAGTTTCTTTCTGGGAATTGAGTCATAGACATATGCTCTCGTACCTTGATCATCATATCATCATCATATGCAGCCTTGTTCACACCACTGCTGGTGTTAAGCCTCTTCTCTCCTGTAATGCTGGCAACTTTCATTACAAGTAGACCTACAGTTTACCTTGATACAAGTATCTAATTGATTTGTCCGATAGTAGGTGTACTTTAAATTTTTTGTCTTCTTTGATGTTATGGTGTTTTTTTTTTTATTTTCTTGCGTCTACTGGGTTTGCGTGAAAGTTAATTTCATCTCCGTTATCGGCAGTTTTTTTCCCGTCCCGCTTGACGTGCATCTTTTTGCTAGTACATATGTTACGTTAATTTAATGCTTCATCTGTCCTTTCCCGTTATTGAGAACTAACACTACCGATGGTGACAGCACTTTCGCTCAAACAGCTGATCTTGAAAGAGTACAATACTTTCAAGAATAATAATACTAAAGGGATCCATTTGGTGTTAAACAGGTTTTTGTTTTGTTATATTTTTAATTATTTACTAAGATAAACACAATACAACAAATTGTGCAATGAACACAGTGCGTGACAGGTACTCTTTCCTGCAGTTCAGTTTTCACCACCAGATGGCGTTTCGGATTTTGTTAGTTCTCAATAATGTTAACAATAATTCATCTAAGATTTCGTGTTTCCCAGTAATCCAAGAAATCTATGAATTTGTTTATTTTTAAGGTCAAAGAATCCATTAGCCATCTTGATGTTGTTTAGTTCGCTGAATTCTATCAATATTTCTGGTTCTAAATTTAGGTCCCCAGTTATGATTTATTCGTTATATTTTATACCCAGTATTAATTGCTGCATTATTCAGTTTTTCGAAAAGCTGGATAAACTACACGCATCGTTCATTCTAATAATTCCGTATTTCTGCGGCCCTTCTTTAGATATAGCAACTAGGTAGACATGGCATGACGCTCAAATGGAATAGTGCATGCAAAGTCTGCTACCCAATTCCGACTCTCACCTACACGCGGTAAACCCTGGTAACCCGAGAAATCCTGAATGAGATGCGATAACCAACCCGTATGGAGAGATCAAGGCGAACGAGATCGGAAGAACTGGCCCTCCGATAAGGGGGTTGGGTGAAAAGCGACCTTAACAAAAAAATAATAACTGCTACGAAACCCACACAACCAAAGCATCAGACTAGACTCCGACGGATCGTACGGAACGGACAACAAGCGGGAGCATTGACCAGTACCCTACAAAAGGTAGAAGAAAAGGTGGAAGACCAAGAACCCGCAGGCGATATAACATACAAGGAGGTGCACAAGATCTACTTGGGAACGGAAATTGGAAAGCAATGGCGAAAGGCCTCGACGCGGTTAGTGGCAGTGACGGTTAGTGCAGGTCAAGGTCCGATGAGGGAATGTCAAACCACTGAAAGAAGAAGAAGAATAACTAGGCATACATTTCCCTGCATACAATATCTCAATAATTCTTGTGAAGATTACTCTGGTCAAAAATCGGAAACGCTGCTAATTAAAGAGTCCTTCTACACTGACTCTACATGCTATGCCCTCGTGAAGTTGTCGTTGTGATGTACTTTATACACCAAGAACTATGCATAAGGCTTCCCAGAGGACCCGATCGAAGGCTTTTCCCAGATCAACAAACAAAATGGGGGTTTAGGAGATTCTGATGCATTTTACAGGGCGGTCTTCTTTTTCTTTATAAACTTATGAATAAAATTTGGGTTTTACTTTCCCACATTTGCTCAAAGAGCTGATGTAGTCTTTCTGCTAGTGCTAGCCCACCACTTTTGAACACCGTTGGTGGTAAGGTATCAGTCCCGGGTGTTTTTCCAGGTCGTAACCTTTCGAGTCACTTCTTTACTTTCGCTTAAGATATATATGTACAGCTTGACCAAGTCCAGCTGGCTGACAAGTTATAGGTGCGCACAAGTCTCTCCCACTTGAAAGTGGGAGTGGTAGCGCTATCTTGAAGCAAAGTACGATACGTCTCTAAAAAAGTATTTTTACGCCTAAGGCCCGTGAGACAATGCAAAAGTTGATAGAAAATTTTATTTAAAATATTTATTCACATGCCAATATATACTGGTCAAGCTGTATTTTATGTTCTTCTGCTCCCTGTGTTTAATAGACCACTAAAATGTTCAAGACACCTGCTTCTAATTTCTGTTCTGCCATCTGAATTTCTCATAGGAACTGTGTTACCTATTTTAGGCTCTCATATTTCTTTTATATTTTCGTGGAACAGCCCTGTTTGGTGTGCGTCTGCTAGTTTCTGTGTGGTGTTGTCCCCACACGCGCATTAAAATTACCCATGAGTACTAGTTTTTTTTTCCCATAAGCACTTTGTCAATTGCTGTTCGCTATTGTCCAACGTAGGAGATTGGCTGCTATTAAAATTAGGTACCGTCCATCTCCCAATTCTAGCTTGAAGTCTATCTCGCTAACTTATTGCTTATAGCTTCTGTCAGTCTCTTCTGCGGGTCTCACATAAAGATTTCGTGCCTTTGTAGTTCATGAGCTACCACTGATGTTTTCGCCTCAATGCAGACATTTTCAGGTCTTGTAATGTGAAATATTCCATGCTTCAAATCCGTATTCGCCTTTGTTTATTGTTTTTTCGTTTCCTATTTCACAGACCACATAAATGGGCTGAGTATGCTTGAGCGGTTGTGGTTACCACTCCCCGCCTGTGTTTAGATGAGCATTTGTTGCTAGTACACCCCCACCTAATTAGTGAAAGTAGTACTTCCATGAATAGGGCTGCTTTGAAGCCACCTGTGCTACCGAATGACATCGTCACCTCTATTAGGTGCTCATGAGATAACCACTTACCCGCCTCTATGCGGACTGGCTCTATGGCTATAGCAGAATTTCCACCACCATCTGTTTATTGCTGGAAGTCTATCATGCCTTGACAAACAATGGTGCGAAGTATAGTACAGTAGTTGCACAGATACAGAACTACTATTGACTACTCTTTAGTCCTCAGGTCTTAATATCCAGTGGGGAAGCATGTATAGAAAAACCATCCAGTGTAGCCCCTGACCGTCAATTTCTACAGATCTCCATTGACGTTCTATAGGACCTTGGGCAGTGCCCTGTCCCAGTGTCATGTTCGCCGCTGTTGTGTTGTTCACCTGTCACCCTTGACAAAAGTAATGCGTTGTACAGTTATATTGGGTCCTTGACTCGACATAACCACAGACTCTTTCTATTAGGTGTGTACCAAAATATATTTTATAATAGATACCAACACTGATAAAACCAGTCGGCCCACTCACGCTACGTGGACGCACCTGATTTTTACACATCCAATTCTTGTCAAGCGGCGCTCGCATTTTAAGGAACTGATCAAATGTTTAGTAATATAAATGATAAATATGGTGGTCAAAGTAAAGTTGTTTATAAATCCAGTCCACAAAAAGGTATAAAGTAAAAAATTATCGAATAATAAATTTTATTTACACAAAAACAGCCTTATAGCTAAATGTATAAAAGAACAAAGATACATATATAAAACTAAGACAAAAATAAAAAATTTTGGGTGCAATTATCACCCTTCATTCTCGGAGCATGATATTTCTCTCTTGATGTAAAGGCACACATTTCCATAGAGTTATAACCTTAGTTAGGATAGAATTTAGTTCCATTTTTAGCCATATCAACCAAAGTATTGCAAGGAGTAAAAGCTACACCATACAATCCTTGATATTCCGTCATTTTGGCAACTAATTTATCTGCACCAAATTGATCAACCCAACGGAATGGACCACCGGTAAATGGTGGAAAACCTAAACCAAAAACGGCACCAATATCACCTTCTAAAGGATTGGCCAAAATTTTTTGTTCTAAACATAAAACTGCTTCATTCACAAATCTTGAAACCATTCGTAATTGTTTGTCTTCATCGGTAAATGCACCTTTGGGTTCAAGGGAATATTTTTTTATAATTTCTAATGCATCTGGATTAACTTCACGGTTTTTACTTTTAGCTTGATATATAAAAACTCCCTTTCCTGATTTTCTACCTAAGAAACCTGCCTGGACAATATCTTTCATGACATTTACATCACCTCCACTTATTCTTTCACCAAATACCTAGAACAATAAAAAAATATTTTGATTCAGTATAGAGTTAGATTAGCAAGTACTAATGATTCATTACTTTGCTTAAGTCGCTTGAGATATGGGATCCAACATCTAACCCAACTTCATCAGCTAGAGTAGCAGCACCAACAGGGAATCCATATGCCTTAGTTAATTTATCAAGTTCTTTGGGATCAACACCTTCCTGTAGTAAACGAATAGCCTCTGTTAACATAAATGCTAAAATGCGGGTTGTATAAAATCCTGGACCATCTCCTACAGTAATTACAACTTTTCCCTGTTTTAAACCAACATCAACTGCAGCAGCTGAAGTCTCATTGCTGGTTTTATCTGTGGTTATAATTTCTAACAACTGCATTTTATCAACAGGCGAGAAATAATGCATTCCTAAAAATATGGATTAATTTTTTTTTGTAATGTTTTATAGTTTCTTACCAATAACTTTATCTGGTCTTGAAGAACCCTCTGCAATTTTTGAAATAGGAATAGCACTTGTATTAGTGGCAAAAATGCAATGTGGTTTAATCACAGCTTCAACTTCTTTGATAACTTTATGTTTAATGTTAATATCTTCAAAAACAGCTTCAATAACAATATCAGCATTTTTGAAACTATCATAACTTAATGTAGCATCTAAATTTGATAAATACCTATCTCTTTGTAAACTAAAAAATAATTTTGTTTTAATAATTTAATGAAATATATTAAATTATTCATTATTACGCAGTCATTCGCTTTCTTTTAACAGCACCATCTAATCCAGTTTGAATTTGTCCTACTCCTCGACCCAAGCCAGCCATGTTAGTGTCTTTTAAAATTACATTGTAACCTTTATCGACTGTAACTTGTGCAATGCCTGCTCCCATGAGCCCAGCTCCAAGTACAGCAACATTTTTTATACTTGTTTTAGGTGCTCCAAATCTATTCTTTTTACATTCAGTTTGGCCCCTAAATAAACCTATAAGACCTTTGGATTGTGGTGTCATTGCTAATTCTCCAAATGCCTGTGCTTCTGCTTCGTACCCTGCTTTTGATCCTTTATCCATTCCAGTTCTTAAAACTTCTAAAATCTAACAAGAGAAAAAGTGTTATTGCTAATGTAAATATTTTTTTTCTTTTGGATTTGAGTCATTTAAATTAATTTTTCGTTGCCAAGGATTCGCTCGCCATTGCGGGTGAGTAATAGAGCTTTACGGTTCGATATCCTCCACTTGAATATGCCCTCTAAAAATTTATAAAACGCTTCGTTCGGCGTCGCGACGCCTTCAAAGTTGAATACAGAAACATCAATATCTCAAAAACGTTAACCGTAATAAAAAAAAATCTTTACAAAAATTAAAGATCGTCTAATATCTATAAGAAAGTAAAATGGCTCGAACCGATCGGAGCAATTCCAATTAGGTTTACCTCGATTTTCATTTGAAAATTTGGCGTTTTTGCGAAAAGTTAAAAACACTTTTCAGTCCTTTTTATCCCTATAGAAATATATCTAAGAATATTCCTTTTGGCAAATAAATGTACTAAATCAGCGCTATCCAACGCTTTTTCCAAAGAAATACCGACCAAAGAAATTCCATTTAGCGTTCAAAGTTTAAAAAAACTCAAAAGGCACCTCTAATCAAAAAAAATCTAAATTCTTTTTTGTAGATCGCCTAAAGATCTATAAACCAAAGTCTTATAACTCAAAAACGACCCTCACTTTTTTTTCAAATTTAACGAACGTGTTGGGATCTCATTTTTCGCAATATTGGAAAACTTTTCCCTCTTGGCTTTTGGAAACTTGCAATGACACACTATAAAATTTCTCGGTAGTAGGGGGGGGGGGTCACGAATCCCGTGCGACCAACGAAACGACGTCGGGACGCATTTGAAATTTGAATCGAGAATCTCATAAATGGCGCCACCTAGCGCAATTTAACAAAAGTACGTTTATATTCACTTAACTGCACGTTTTAGATATAAGCGCTCTGGTGTTTGACAACCAAAAAATAAATTGTTTGACAACTCAAAAACTGCTTATGATTTCAGAAGATTTCTGATATGGAGTTAAGTTTTGCGATTCGGGCTGCACGAGAAACTCCGATGACAAAAATTCATTCATTTTAATATTCAAGGGTCGGAAAAAAATTATTTTGTTTATGGTTGATTTTGACCTGGTTCACCTGCCGCGTCACACTGCGGGCGGACATCGTTACATATTCAAGCGTTAAGACTATGTACACATGGGCGCATGTACACAACGCGCGTTAGCTAACGTTTCCCTTGAAATACGACTGATCAAATGAATGCGTACATATGCAACGCTCGCTTCTTTCTAGACGCGCGTTCGGAGAGTTCCACACGAAACGCGCGTGAGACGCGCGTCTCGAGTTATTTATGTTGAATTAGACCGTACCCATGACGCGCGTTTGTAAATTTCCACACAAAGATTTAGCATTTAGCGCGCGCTCTGAATCAGTTCATTGCTACTTTTGGACAGCGTATTTTGTTATTATTTTTTGCAACGCGCCCATGTGTCGGTTTTTCTAACGCGCGCTATAACGCGCCCATGTTTACATAGCCTAAGGCTCTTGCAATTAAACAAGCTTCTAAGTTTTAAACGCATATTTTACTAAGGATTTAACAGCCCCTAGGCTAATGATCACCAAAATATCAACCTCACTTGCACTCTGCCAGATAATTAACGAGGCTCTGGCGACCGAACTTTTGACGGTACAATAACCAAATTTTGGGCTAGGCAGGACTAAATTCCTGCATAAAAAAGAAAAGTGAAGGATGCCCAGCCCCAAATTAAGCCCAGGCATGTGAGGCATCAGTAGAAATCCCAAGTAATGATAGTCAGAGACCACATCCAACTGGTGAGCACAAGCAATTGAAGACTAATGAGTGAGTCTGCAGTAGAGGGCGCACACGCTGCTGTTTTCTATTGCGCAATTATCCTCAATTATCGATCAATACTAACCTAAGATCAGTTCCTTTAGACCTTGTAATTCCCCCAGCGTTAAACATCCGCGTAGGCGGTGAGAAACTGAATGAAGTTAGTCGACTCAACCAACAAACCTTGTCTAAATTCAACATGAATTGTCTGAGGAATCCCATTGTGGGGACGCAATTCCACCACCAACTAACTAACCTCTGCGAGGATCCTTCAATATCAGCGAAAATTCCTGTATGGGGGGATTTCTCAAAACGTCTGTACGAAATGGGACAAAAAAACTTGGGCAATGTAAGAAAAACCGATGCAAGTACCTGAGTAGCACAAAAAGCGTAGACAGTAAGATAGATGCTGAAGTCAACACACGCCGCTACTGCTCCCAGTAAATTAAACCAAAAATTAACCATTTTCTCTAAACCAAAGGTCTACCAAGCGGTAGTGCTACCTACACTACTATATGGAGCAAAACCTAGTGTCTGTAGCGAACTTGATCAATTTTACTTGCGCTGCTTCCATTATGCGCCTACAGTGATGTGATTACCAGCGCAACTTGGTTATTCTCTGTAGAGCCCAAGCCAAGGGTTTGGAAGTGTTGATAATGAAACTTCATCTGCGTTGGAGTGGGCATGTGCTTAGAATGAGTGACAACTGTCTTCTCAAGCAGATCATGTTTTGCGAGATATTACATGGCGAACGTAAGAGGGGTGGCCAAATTCTCCTTAAAAGAACACCTCAGAAAGTACAACCTGCAAATTAGGAAGATACTGTACAAAATCGGAGACGCCTAAGGGTACTGAAATTTACGAACAGCGGCGTCTGGAGACGCACGACTTCGAGCTGTTACATATGAAGCGGAGACAATGGAAAGGGGAAATCTATGTTTTCGACATCAATGGAAAGCTAATCTGTCCACAGTGTGGCAGAATATTTACCAACAAACTGGGATATACCAGCTATAAACTTGCTTATGAGAGCCAAAGTAAGGAATTTGCAGTAAACGCGGTTTGCCGTATTAGCATGGAGTAAGACATCAATTCAACTCGTTAAAGTTTGCATACTATACGTCAACCCGACATCAGCTGGCGGGACGCGAGCGCCGCTCTAGCGGCGGCGCGCGACAATGACTCACTGACCGGTTTAAACCTGGCATTAGCATGTCCTAAGCATCTTTCACAGACAATAGAAAACTTTGGGATGGTCTGGTCTCATTCGATAGCCCCAACACAAATACGTTCTTAGGACCCTGTATTGGGGTCGACTTTTCAACGGTCTTTCGTGTAGACGTCTTCAAAGTTTCAACTTTAGCGATCGTAGCGCCGAAACGGTACGTCCGATAGAA
>JARJDX010051400.1:0-10055 GCA_030264735.1 Gymnusa sp. GC000175 | reverse complement strand
ACTATTATTTCAATAAACTGTTTATATTTGCAACACATTTGCCCTTTTATTCACAATTTCTCAATTTGTTTTTAAATAAATAAAAATACCGGTAAATTACCGGTAAACCGGTTTTGATAAAGAATTTTACCGAATTACCGGTAATTGCAAAAGTCGGTAAATTTGAAATCCCTACTATCGAACCTAAACAATCTACTAGAAAAAAACCTTCAAAAATAAATAACAAAACATCTAAATAAAAACAACATAATAAATACTTAACAATAGGCATTTTAACAACATTCAGGAATAACTTCAGCAGCTTATGACGTTAACCACATAAAAAAGAAACTAGACAATAATAAACTAGTCACAACAATATTTATAGATATGAAAAAAGCTTTTGATACCATATCAAAATCCAATTCAAGGAAAAGATTTGGATATAATAAAATCGTATATAAACGATAGGCCACAAACAATAGTTAACAAAACAGAAAGTCAACCACTACAAGCAGAGTATGAAGTACCGCAAGAAGGAAACCTAATACTAATTTTATATATAATTTACACCAATGATATTACAGAATTAAAACTAATAGAAAAACCATATATATGCGGATAATACATGTTTAGTGTATTCAGGAAAAAGCAAAGATGAAATACAAAAAAACATAAATATGGATATAACAAAACCCGAAAAATGGTGTTTTAGCAATGTTCAGTCCCAATGCTAAAAAGTAGGAGGATCACAGAACCATCAGCCTCATGATCCCCCTCTGAAACTTCTGCTCAGAATAATCCATTTCAGAATTTATGAGAAACTAGATCGCGACATAACCGAGACTCAATTCGGGTTCAGGAACGCGGTTGGTACAAGAGAGGCCCTATTTTGTTTCAAAGTTTTCACACAACGATGCCTTGACGTAAACAAAGATGTGTGTGTATACATGCTTTATCGATTACGAAAAGGCGTTTAATAAAGTAAGACACTCCGGACTGATGAAAATGCTGAGGGGTGCATTTTGTACCCCTTATTATCCAACATCCACTTAGAAGCAATGAGAGATGCCCCAAACGAAGAAGAAGAAGCCGGAATTACAATAAACGGAAAGCCAGTCAATAATATAAGATATGTGAACGGAGTCAGTCAGCAATACGGACTAAAACTAAACCTAAGGAAAACAAAGTTCATGCTAATAACAAAAGCACAAAATACAATACCGCCACTTATAGTAGACAGAGTCAAGGGTGCAAAAATATAAATACCTAGGCATATGGGTCATTGAAACAGACGACCACTTAATCGAAATCAATAGCAGAATAGAATACGCTCGTCAAAGCCAGAAAGTTAGAATACCTTGGCCACATCTCGAGGGGTTACAGATATGAACTGTTACAGTTAATTATACAGGAAAAGATAGTGGGTAGGAGAAGCATCGGCAGAAGAAAAATATCCTGGCTCAGGAACCTGAGCGAATGGTTTGAATGCACTTCACTACAACTGTTTAGAGCCGCTGTAAATAAAACAAGAATAGTCATGATGATCACCAATCTCCGCAGAGAGATGGCACTATAAGAAGAAAAATTGACTAATTTAGCAGGTTTTGTGTTTTCTTAAGTTTTTGTGCCTGTGTAGTCTAGATATACATACATGTCATAGAATAAAGATTTAAAATTTGTCAGGTCAGCTCCAGGGAGCTGACTATTAAATAAACCACATGTCCACCACCCAAACGCTGTACCTGCGTAAACCCTCCCCAAAATTAAGGGCGACCAATAAAAGCTTACTTATTTTTAATTTGTATTATTTAATTGTTATTTGCGTTTGTAAATATTCGTTAAGTTAGTTTAAAGTAAAAGGTCATAAAGACAACATCTTGCCAGCTATTTTATAACCAATACTTACAACAATAACAAATCCCGCTTGTATTTTATTATAATCACAATTTCAACTATTTACATTAAGTTAATTCGGCGTTTGAAGTGTACGATATCGAAGTATGTACACCTAAGTTGTTGATGGAAAAGATCGTATACGCTAAACATTGGTCCATCGAAACATATTTCTATTTGTATAATGGAGATTGTACATCAACATTCAAGCAGAAAAAAGTTTGGCAGTTAACAAATCAACCCACATAAAATTTGATATTTTATTTGGAACAGTGGGTACTTCTGCAATATTGGTATCACGAAAAATCTGGAAGAGACCTCCCAATTGGAGCAGCAGTCACCGGAATAGCGAACAACTCGAGGATTACTACTGAATTACAAGCAGTACGTTTAAAAAATCACTAATCAAAATCCCTTTATTTCCACTCTTTTATCTATATATTTAATAAACAAAATGTCTCAAATGGATGCTCAATTAAAAAAACTACATAAACAACGCGGTTAGTAATGGATTTAAATTCAGAACATTTAATACAAACTTATGAATTAGATTTACGCAAAAATAAAATAAAACATATTGATAAAGATTTTTTTAACATTAAATTAGAGATTTAAATGCTTGATGAAGAAATTAATTACACCGAGAAAAGATCGCAATTTGAGCTTCAATATCTTAATCATGTGTCATTAAATAAAATTAATATTAGTGTGTATGTATATGTGTAAGTGTGTAAGTATGAATGTATATATGTATATATCATAAATGTAAAAAAAAATAATGTAAATGTAAAATCTAATAGCAAAAATGCTAAATAAAGAAATTATTATTATATTAATTAACAAAAAATTTAATGAATCAATCCCTCAAATTTCGATGCCTGAACAATCAGTCAATACCCCAACCGCGGTTTCAAAATATACCCTGTTAAAGAAAATTGAAATTAAACCCTTTAATAGGAATTCAATTGATTGGTTTAGTTTGATACTTTTCAATCATTAGTTCATATTAATTTAGTGTAGAGTAACCAAATGTACTTAATTTCATTTATTAACAGATGGTTTGATTGGAGATGCAGCTTTAATCGCAGCTACCTTAAATGCATCTGAGGAAAATTATTTAGTAGCCTGAAATTTATTGAAAGAACGATACGATAAACCTAGACAAATTACACAAGCACATATTAAATTATTGCCTAATATAACAAATGATTCGCCAGCAAATTTTCGTTCTTTAGCCGAAAGGGCACAAATACATATCAAGCCATATTAGATTTTAAAATAAGTAATAAATTAATAATAAATTAAATTTAAATATTTAAATGCCCAACACTGCCCCAACTCCCCAACCCGCCTTGTCACCGTGGGGTTTCATGGCCAAAACCTTCTCTGGTCCGGAGTTAGATGAGAAATTATGTAACTCCTCTAGTGGTTCGGAATCCACGCTAAAAGGTAGGTCCACCTGTAATGTAAGTTGCCAGCTTTACAGGCAGATAAGAGGCTAAACACCAGCAGTGGTGTGAACAAGGCTGCATATGATGATTAATAAATTAAACCAAGATACGCGTAGAAGGTGGGAACGCAAACTTCCGAATGATAAAATGCCAGCATTTAATGAATTAATTGAATTTATTATTGAAGAGTCTCGTGGTGAAGAAATATATTCAATAAAAACAAGCAAACAATTTAAGTTGCTAATTATTCACGTAATAAACCATTTAGACAAAGTTATGTAAGCGCTTAACCACCATACCTTATATAATGAAAATCATGGTATTTATAAAGGGTGTCCCTAAATTAACGCAAGTTTTGAATTTGCCACCATTCGTGCAGTAAAGTGTTGCCAACCCTATTAAAAAAAAACATTTGATAGCTGATAGTTTAGGGTTAGTAAAAATTTAGACGGACTAAATTAATTGGTGATGCTAAACACACTGATTGTCCAAAAACAAGCCGTTCAAATGTCAATATCAAAGCAGGGCGTGGGAGTCTTGGTGAAAGTCCAAGAACATCAATTCGGCGTCGTGGACAAGAATTGCAAATTCCAAGAAGCTCTCTACAGCGTATACTTAATTGACACAAGAACTGAAGACGAATGACCATGCACAGCAAAAAGAGTTTGCTGAATGGATTATTGAAAATCAACAAGTGGATGCCGATTTTTCGAACAAAATCACTTTTAGCGATGAAGCACATTGAAGGCTTTGCTAATCATCAAAATTGCCACTTTGGGGTTCAGAGAACCCAAATATGATTGTCGAAAAACAAATGCATCCTCAACGTGTCACTATTTTGTGTGGATTTTGGGCTGGAGGCATCATTGGACCATACTTTTTCGAAAATGAAGCTGGTCAAGCAGTGAATGTTACTGGTGCTCGATATCGCGACATGATAACACAGTTGTTTTTGCCTAAATGAAATTAATGTGGACCACATTCGGATTCAACAAGACGGTGCTACATGATATACAGCCCGTAAAACAATTCAATTACTGCATGAGATATTTCCTGGCCGTATACTTTCTCGTTTCGGTGATAAGAATTGACCTCCTAGATCGTGTTATTTAACACCATTGGATTTCTTTTTATGGGGTTATTTGTCAAAGGTCTATGCTAACAAGCCTACAAGCATGCGGGCATTATAGAATGAAATTCAACGCTGCATCAACGAAATTCACCTACATTTATGCAACATGGTCATAGAAAATTTCGTCAAAAGAGTACGTATTTGCCAGCAAAACCGTGGAGGCCATTTTCTCGATGTGTTATTTCAAACATAACCCTATCCTGTGTACTTTGCGATTCAATAAAAAAATAACAATTTAAAAAAAAATCTTGCGTTAATTTTGGGACACTAATTTTATTAAAATGTCTCCTCGCGATAAAGCAGAGGGCAAACAGAGCAAAACTTTGTTTAAATTAATATAATGTATTGTAGTACATACATTAAAACGAAATACCGATACGTATTGTCTCTTTTATCAACTCACCTACTTACAACTTAGCCCTGAAACGAAATAAAAAGTTCCTAGATCCAACTAAATTTAAACCCACTCACACCATCTTAAATTCAATAGACCTTACAAATAAGCTCTCCAAAATCAAACTTTCAAATAACAGCACATTTTACTCTTTGGATGTTACTAACTATTCACTAACATTCCAACAAATACACACCTTCCAATGATTAAAGGTATCCTCACTAAACACTCAAACGACCCAATTTTAATCAACGAATTTTTAGAAGCATTTGAACTATGCATCAACCAAGATTATTTTAAATTTAATAACAATTTTTACTTTCAAAACACGGGACTTGCAATGGGGTCACCCCTATCACCACATCTTGCCGATTTATTTATGCACAATTTAGAATCACAGTTCTTGACCCACCAACAATATAAAAAAGAACTATTACTACTTCCGGTATGCAGATGATATTTTAATTTGTTGGAACGGTACAGATAGACAATTTAAGAAATTCTACAATAGTATCAACTCTATCACACTTGAAATAAAATTTACTATAGAAAAAGAAATTAACAAATTTTATTAACTTTCTGGATATTTCAATCAATAACGACAATAATACACATAACTTCCATTAATTTAAATACCTATTATTCTCAATTCCGATGAACCCATAAAATTTTAACTTAGAAATTTCCACTATAAAACAAACTTTTCACGGCCACTAAAGAAACTTCAAACAAAATTTACATTTAACTATCACATATCCCAACCCTAAGTAGGAAAACAGCTAACATTATTAAGAAACAAAATAGTAACATCTTCACCTCATTCTATACCTCTAATAACCTTAGTAATTTCATTAGAAATAATAAACAAAAAACAGATTTACTAGATAAAATTGGTGTATACAAATTAAAATGCGATAGCTGCAAATCAATTTACATTGGACAAACGGGAAGAAATTTTAAAACCAGAATCAAAGAATACGTCGCATCATTCAAAAACAAGAAAGATAACTTTACATTTGCAGAACACTTAATTAACGAAAACCATCATTCCTCATTCGAACCGGACATTTTACACACACCATAAAAGCCTTAAGCTAAATTAACTAGAATCCTACGAGATTTAAAAGCATAACGTTACTTAAAAAATATTGAATGCAATGTTAGAACTTTGTAATTCACCACTCATAAGAATTAAGCTGGATATTTCCGAAATCCCTTAATCTGTTTAACCACCACCACTTCTTTTATACCTCTAGTCATAACATTTAAGTATATATAGTTTTAAATATTTTAATTTTGTAACAGTTTAGTCTTTGACAATGGCACAAGCCGAAACAATTGTAAGTCATAAATATAATGAACACAGTGAAATTTCACAAAACTCGTGCCTTCTTAATATTTGTTTAAAAAATAATCATTCAACAATTCAGTGTTTTTAAAGCCTTGCAAAATATGCAACCACAAGTAAAGTTTATTGCTTCATTTTAATAAAAATAAATTACAAAATTCAAATTTAGAGTTGTGTAAAGCATCGTCAGTAAAGATTAATAATAATCAGCAAATCACGAAATCTTCTTGGGCAGTTCGTTTAATTCTGAAGCCTCACTTGGTACAGATTGCGACAAAATATTAGATAAATTTAATAATGCTAACAAATGTGGAGTTTTATTAGATAGCGCATAGCAAGCTAATTTTATAACTGAAAAAATGGCGAACCGATTGCAATTAAACTAACAAAAAACTAATTTACCATTTTCGGGACAAGGTCAGTTCATTTTTACCTTCTAGTCAAATGGACAAAAACAATTAAAAATACCGCTAAATGTACTGCTTGCCGATCCAGAATTTTTTAAACCTGAAGAAATTGATCTGCTTTTAGGCAGCACAAAAAAAACATTACTTGGCTGGATAGTTACTGGTGACATAGATATTTTACCGTCTAGTCCGCCAATAAACTCATGTTTACTAACGAAGTTATTAAAAAATCAAATACATAAGTTTTGGGAGGTAGAAGAAATTCCCGAGGAAAAATATTTTTCGCTCGAGGAAAGTGCATGTGAGAAAAACATTTTGGTGAGAATACTCGTAGAAATTCTTTTGGTCGCTACACAGTACGTTTACCGTTTAATAATAAAAAAGAACATATAGGAAATACATTATCCTCAGCTTTTATTTGTTATCACTTACTAGAAAGAAAATTTGATTTGCAACAACAATATTTACAATCACACAGTGATTAAAGAAACAAGTGTGACCACTAAAATTAGAGTAGTTTTTGATGGCAAATAGTTCATCTAATATAACACTTAATGACTCCTTAATGGTAGGCCCTAACAATCTAAGTTGATCTAGTGTCAATAACTATGAGATTTACGTAACATAAATTTGTTGGAAAAAATGTTTTGGCAAACAAGGGTACATGAAGAAGACGCCAACTATCAATTAATTCTTAAGCGCGATAATCCAGAAGGTAATGTAAAATTAAATACCGCCACGTATGAAACTTATTCAGCATCTTTTCTTGCGGTTCGTTGTCTAAAACGGTTACAGTTGGCCGACGATAAAGGAGGATTCCTCTGGCGACGCCAGCTTTAGTACGCGATTTTTATATGGATGATCTGCTTTCAGGTGCTAATATAATATAAGACACTATAATAATAAAAAATAACTTAATTAAAATTCTTAAATTGGGTGGTTTCAATCTTAGACAATGGTTGTTCAATGAACCTAGCATTATAAGCGATCTCCAAAAATATTTTAAACGTTTGCTTAGATTCAAGGCAATCAAAAAAATTATTGGGTATTCATTGGGATTCAACAAACGACAAAATTAAATATATCGTAAAACCCTGTGATAATCATAATCGACTTTCAAAGAAAATAATTCTGTCACAAATCGCTTAACTCTTTGCCTTTACATTTATTAGATCCGGTAATAATTAAGGCAAAAATTTTTATGCCGAAATTGTGGAAGAGAAATATTACATGGGATGAATCAGAACCGCATGATTTGCATCTAGAGTGGACTTTATTTATATTTATTATAGTTTCAGGTGGATCGCACGGTAATTTTAGGGGATATAAACAAAATTTAATTACATGGTTTTTGTGATGCAAGTGAAGCAGCCTATGGGGCTTGTATTTATATCAGAAGCACAGATCAAGACCATAAACGTTTTATTAGACATATAGGTGCAAAGTCCCGCGTTGCTCCTCTACAATCAAAAGTGGAAATACCCAAACTGGAGCTTTGTGCAGCTCCTTTATTGTCAAAATGGTATAACTCAACAACTAGAGCATTAAAATTAAAATTTGATAAGTTTTTCTTTGGTCAGACTTAGAAGTAATGTTAAATTAGATTAAAAAACCACTACATAGTTTAAAAACATTTGTTGCCAATCGTGTTTCCAAAATTCAAACTCTTCAGACGGTATTAGTTGGTTTCATGTTTCTACTCATGGTAACCCCGCGGATTACATTTCTCGTGGAAAACAAGCGTAGCGATGTCCCTGCGCAAGGAACCCAAGTTGCATTACTTTGTTATTAAGAGCAACTAAATATTTGCGAGAGATTCTTTTCAATTACCTTACTGAATCGGTTTGTTGCGTATTGCTTAAAATTAAAAAATTATATACGGACCCAATCAAAGGCCGGTGGCAAATTAACAGCTAAGCAAATTAGAGTATTAAAATTAACTTAACATTCATATTTTCAAATTGAAATAAAATATTTAAAGGAAGAAAAGGAGTTACATAATAAGTGTAAATTAATATCATTCGTTGTTTTAAGGTAAATTCCAAGCTACCAAATTATTGAATGGGCAATTTACTACGATCACGTCTTACAAATGTTCGTCCCTTTCATAATGTTGGTCTTGATTATTGTAGTCCATTTTATATTTGGAAAAAAAAATTTAAAAATAAAATTAAGGCGTACGTAGCTGTATTTGTATGTTTCTTAACCAAAACGGTGCATTTGGAACTCTTCACTGATTTAACAACAGAAACATGTTTTGCAGGAATTAAAAGATTTGTTGCAAGGAGTAAACCCCAAACTAGTCCGTAGGTCACTAAGTAAGTAGCGTTACTTGGATAGGGGGAAGGGTGTGGTAAAAAGAGTACCAATAATTTGAAAACACCGAAAATTTATTAACAGAAAAATTCGACAGTTGACGCTTCTTTTGGTTTTGACGTAGATATTTAGAATTTAATTATTTAATATTTTCGATTGTCACTCCTCTCTTTTATGATATAAAAAATAATTTTATAAAAATTAATGCGTGGGTCATTTAAAAAGCCTACGTGGGCCAGTGTCTGACCCGCGGGTCACAGGTTTGCCACCACTGCTTTAGAGCGCCATGAACCATGCATAAACTGCGAACATAGGAATAACGGAAACTAATTGAGATATTAAATTTTTTTTTGCCAATCAGTTTTTATTAATTTTCTTAATTTATTGAAAAAAAAATTATTAATTTTGCTTTAAAAATAAAAGTAAAAAACTCAACAAAAAATTCTAAGAATATTTTTATATCAACGTTTAAATAAAAAATAATAAAAAATTTTGCCGTTTTTTGCGAATTTTTATTTTAATTAGTTTTTCTTAATCTATGTAAGCAATTTAGCCCCTCAAATCTTCTTCCGTGCGCGCGTTTTCCCAAGTTCCCCTCAAAGCACTTCGGCAAGCCTTCGTTTGGTCATAATAAACATGCAATTTTAAAGGCTAGTTCCATGTTTCGTATTTCTAAATGAATGCTCACAACTATTTAATAAACAAAAACTTAAATAATTTCCAAGTGCTGATTTAAAGCCTTTGTTTATTAAATAATTGCAGCGTCCATTTATAAAATAAAAAAAATTAAACCGATATTTTTAACACAACCTATATGCTTATAAATTTTTTTTGTATTCATTAATTATAGTACCATACTTTATCATTATAATATCCGAAATATTTGGATGCGCAATTATCAGCATAAAATTTTTTGTTTTTATTGCTTCATTGAAACAAATCACAAAAATATAACAATAAACAACATGCAAATATTCTTTTTTTTTTGTTTTAAGTATCGTATATTTATTTATTCTTGATAATAACAATTTTTTTTTTAGTTTCGCGGCGTCAACTGCTAAGGCTATTGGCCGCTGACTGTTTTTATTAAAAGCATTATAGCAATTTAAAATAAATACAACTGATTTTTTTT
>JARJDX010051341.1:0-10250 GCA_030264735.1 Gymnusa sp. GC000175 | reverse complement strand
CGATATTTTTTCATTACTTTCCGTATTGCACTGTCAGAGTTATGAAAGCCATTCTGCCTCTAAATGTCTGATGTTGAGACAGGCCGAAATCAATTCTTATGTGCCTCAATTCATTGGCTGCTGTCCCAAGTTCTTTTTTTTTCCTATAATGGGCTATTCTTACTTAGGATTGCCTGCTGGGCAGAATGTATTTTTCTAAATAAAAAAAAACTCAATAACGGATACTTCCTCAAAAAATCGATTTTAAGATTTTTTTATAATTACCCACAATACCTTCTTTTATTTCGAAAATAAAAGTGAAAATCATGTTTATAATATCTCACATCAAAAAATGATTTAAAATCAACCAAAATACTGAATTAAACTTTCATTATCTGCTGCTGAAACATGTTTTATTAAAATAAAATTAATAATTAAATAAAAAGATCTTTTCATCATATTTTTAACAACCTGTAATTTTAGTTATACAAATGTGAAAATAATTATATATTATCAACTTCTATCCATTTTTTACATTGTACTGAATAAAACTTTTTTGTTTGTACACACTTTTCAAATATATTATATAGGCTTAAATGTTCTTATTTTTCTTATAAAGTGAGGGTAGTATATAATAAATATTTAACTTTATGTATAGTATCGTGTAAGAGTATTAGGGATTATTGAATAATTTAAAGAACTTTAGAGCTTGGAAGCTTTCAAATTCTAAGTAATGTTTTTGAAAAGTTTTCGTTCATCATACAAACTTTAAAGGTTGATTTGTAAGTATGTACATACAATTGTAACTTGAATGTTTGGATAAAGTCTTTTAGTATTTTGTTATGGGATTGCAAAATGGGGAGTGTGTACTTATAATCCTACATGTTTAAGTTGAAGATAACCACGGGTCGTTAAATACGTTGGGTTGATCCCATACGTCCCTAGTCTTTACGCTTCTAGTTTTGGCTGGGTGATTGATAGCCTGTTTTACTTTTAGTGACATAATCACGATGACACCCTACAATGCAAGGGACACAAATTAATGGAGGTACTGTGTTAAAGACTTTATCAAGGGGTCATATACGTTACCACACTAAGTATAATACGATACTTGGTAATAGATGTGTTCCTACTTTGAAACTTGAATAATTAATATCATCAACTAGGGATAACGCGTCTTTAATGTAAACTGCTTTGTTCGCTTAGAATATTTTAGAAATAAATATTTTATAGTGTGTTTGAATTTTCAATTGAGGTATGGAGAGAGAAGGTTTAGTACGAATTTATAGTTGTCTGGAGTGCACGAGCTATGAACACGCCAGCCACTGACTTGTACCAGCATTCATGAAGTTCCATGGAATGTAACTGTGGCTTGAGCCAATTCTCCTGTACTATTTCAATGCTGCATGTTATATTGAAACATTAAATGGAGAAACAAGTATAAGCTACTAGTCATGCTCTGTTTCATTATTGCATTACAAAATTAATTCTTTGTTAAAAGCAAAATCACCTTACGCAAAAAAACAATTAAATTTTGTCTTATTTGATATAAAATTTGTCAATATTATATAAAAATGAAAATGTTTTTACTTCTTATTTTGTGTGATAATATTTAGATTTAAGATAGAACGGAGCAGAAGACAAAGAGCAATCAAATTGCCTCTCTGAACGCAAGATACTCTTATGGAAATATTTTACTACAAACTCAAGATGCAAAACAGGGAAAATGTAAAGGGTAACAAAAATAGTTTAGCTAGAAACTACTTTACAAAATTCTCATATTAGACATACTACAAATTGTAAAAGAACTTAAGATTGTTTAATAAATTAGCGCAATATGGTTATAAAGTTAGTTTCATAGAGGTAAGAATTTTGTTTAAATAATAATATATTTCTATTTTATAAGGTCAGATGACCTTAAATATAAAAAAAAGTAAGAGAGAAGCCACGGGCCACGTTTTTTGGATACCTTTTACTTCAAAAAAAGAACATAATTATAATTATATTGTTTTGATGCCTTAGTAATGCTTTGTTTGTAATTCTAACGTAAAATTTTATTTAAAAAATTGTTTTTACTTATACACATCAAAGCATTTAATTTCTTAAAAAAAATCTAATTTAGAGAATTTTTTTTTTAAATTAATATGTTTTATTTAAAGTTATTTAATGTTTATTATAATTTATTGATAGAAAGTTAACGCTTTGTTAAAATTAATTGGAAAGCAACCTAATGAGGTCTTTTTGTCATGCAACCATTTGTGTAAAATAGCGTTTATTTTTATTCCAATGACAAATGTTAACTCAGTACCCGAAGATCATAATGATTGTTATCCATGTTTTAAAGAAACAAGAACCATGTGTTGAAGCAAATAGTCGGATATGATTTAGCACATCAAAAGCTAAAGATTGCAATGATCGTTTTAAAGTAATAACCTGGTTTTAATTTATAGATTTCACTGTTTATTTAAATTATGTCGAGCAATTGTTTCTGCTTGCGCCATTGTCAAAGACTCTTACAAAAAAATTATATTAATATATATTAATATGCAGAGGTTGGTTAGTTTTACTATCAGTTGTTGGAAGTTTCTTCCTATTTTGCCAATGTAGACGTAGTAATATATTTTTTATATTTTAGTTCTCAGTTTTAGTATAAAGAATTAGGATTTATATGCTTCAACTTTACTAAAGTGTTTTTAACGATAGCTGAGCATGACTCTCGTTTACTGAAATTATAAATGATGTAGACAATACATCCTTTTTTTCTATTTTATATAAGTTAGAATGAAAAGGCAAAGTTCAAAGTATGTCGCCTGTACAAATCAAATCCACGCTACATTGACGTATGACATAACCAAAAATTTATTTGACATTTCTCATCATTATATTTGTACTATTCAAAGAGATGGCGTAACTAATGTATTTTCTTCTGTCTCCATAAAATATCATTATGTCTTATGTTGAATCGAGGAACCTGGGTGCTCGAAAACCTAGCATTTCGTTTCTTGCTTGGCAGAAGGAAAGTGACCGCATAAATTCTTTGTGATGTCCTAAAACTAAAAACTAAAAACGAATAGGTTCACTATAAAACGTCATTAGAGTAGAGAAAGCCAAGAAAACGTGGTATATCGAAAATACTCACAGAAGCAAATGCTCTGTGGCAAGAATATCAACGTTCGCAACAAGCAGAACACAAGGTGGACATTAGAATTAGATTTTCTGAAGACATGATTATGCAATTAAAGATAAAACCAACAGACTAATTATGTATATCTAATACTTTGTTTTGTTTAATCTTTTCTACAATTAATAATATATTTAAGCGAAACACATTGCAATATGAATTTAAATCAAATTATGTAGTCTATCTGTACCTCAAATCCAATACTTAAAAATAAACGACAAGTCACTACTTTTTATCTCACATCTCAGTAGATTCACACATGCACATTTCTTAAAGTTAGTGCGAGATTTAAATAATGAAGGTGAACACAAGTTACTTCCACGAGATGAGATTGGACATGCATTTTGAGAGAAACACTTATTAATCTGTTAAAAACACTCTAAAAAATAATAAATTATGTACGTATACTCCATCAACACTAATATGACAGACACAAAACATAATATGTATAAACTTGGTTTGACAACACCCAAACAAGTGACCGTATTCTGTCACCTAAATTTTTGTTCAAATCCTTCGAATTTCGGGATTTAACACATAATGGACGAAGCTAAACTTTAAATTTGTACAAGTTTAAACTATAATTTGAAACATCATTATACAAATAGCAGCCGTTGCCTTATAAGTGCCGTGCCGCCTGTAATCTTCTTTAATAGATAGATAATAAGTGATACTTAAAACTGTTTAAACGTTTTGAAAATAATTGCTCATTTATAAATAAAATTCAAATACCAAATAAGAGAACGAATTTCTAATTCTCTCTGATACTTCTTCAATTTTGTAAAGTAAAATCATTTTTGGAATCAACGTTGAGTCTCAAAGCAAATAACAAAAGCTTCTACAAGATCTATTTAAAATATTATAAAATTTAAGATAAATGTTTATATTTTTGTTTTAAACATTTTTAAAAACTTACAAAACTACTTGAACTTTTTGTTTGTATTTATTACTAGCTGTTTTTACATAGGCGTTGCACTATTAATTTTTCTAGGATAATTATTATATTTCTTATATTATCCCAGAAGAAGGCGCTAATAGCATGTCACCTTTATTTTTTGGTTTTGAGATGAAAATTAAATGACATTTATAATACGAATTTTAGCAAGAATCATGCCCAGCTCTTCTTTAGGGTTACACTTTACAAACATGTAGCCTATAAGTTAATCCATAACATAGATATCTATCCACCAATTTTCATATATCTGTTTAGCCGTTAAGGCGTGATTGAGTATTAAACATCCCTCTATCCAAACGTCTAAACTTTCGCATTTAAACGCCTGACCCATAGCGCTTGACGCGATACCTTGTAGCGAAATTAATAATATATAAATCCTTTTATATACCTGGCACCTTATTCTGGGTCCTGACTTTCTCTATCAGTGGCTGCAGTGTTTTTGCAAAGACGTTGTTGTAAGCCTTCAGGAGTTCTACATGGATTTCGTGTGCTTCAGGTGATTTACCGTCCTTTAATATGGTGATGGCATTTGCATCCTCTTTTGGGGGGTGGTTTTTTATTTAAAGATTGGGCATTATCTACAGGTTTTCTTTCATAATAACCGGATCGTCTGGCTTAGTAGTAGTAGTAGTAGTAGTAGTAAATAGTTTTTAATTTTAAAAGTCTAGATTTTTCGTTTCTTCGTTGTAGCTTGGTTAATCTCTTCATTTTACTAAAAATCCTTTCCTCTGTATCTGGAAAGACTGATTTAATTGAATGAATTTCAGAGTCTCTATACTTTTAAGAAAACGCAGATCTAAAATTCCCTAACATTAAGGGAAATTTAAGTTTCTGCAAATAAAATATTATTCTTTATAAGGCAGTTGGGTTAATCTTATTTGCGTCTAGTTTAATTCGTGTAGTGGCAGTTAGAAGTGATGGTCGCTTCCAATATCTGTACCCCGCTTCTATTTCACATCTAGAAGAGAACGTTTAAGTAAATGTGATGTAATCTACTCAGTTTTAAGTGCACCGTTGTGTGAATAAAGTAAGCATCCAATTGCCAAGCAATTGGCAATGAAAAATCTATAAATTGCTTGTCGTTTTCGTTCCTTTTTCCAAACCCATGAGTACCCGTGTTAAATATTTGCATTATTCCCGCTATAAAAATATGGGATTTTGGCAATTGGCATATTAGTTGAACATAAAAGTTATCTCTCTGTTCATCATCGGCTGCTTCTGATGGTGCGTAGCAATGAACGACAGTTAGCTTTCTATCGCGAGATGTATATGTGGCCGTAATATGAGGTCAGAAATGTGTTTCCAGTCTATCAATGTTTTGCTTGCAGTTTTTTTAAGGTGCCAACTCTGTTTTCGTATCTTGCCCCGTCTTCTTCGCTTGAGTATATAAAAACCATCAATGTTGATCGCGCCAATCCCAGCCGATCTGTCTTTGTTGACACCTGTACTTTAAAATTCTTTTACCACCTGATATGCTCTGGGCGTTTCCATTATTGTGCACTAAGTTTTGTATTACTATTCATAGCAAATACATACTTATAAACTGTGAATTTAATTATCTATTATTATTATTATTATTATTATTAGAATTAAGAACTTAAAATATGTATTGTTATCGATACAACCGTACTGTTTTTTTGATTATTAATAAATCTTTAAAAACAAAAATAAGTCGTCATGATTGTTTCACTTTAGGTTTTGAATCATATGTTCAAGATTTTTGTGTTATTGAACTTAAGTTTTTAATTCATCTTTTATGGTCTCTGGGTATACCTGATTTTGCGTTCTTGGTTTTCCTCTTCCTTATCTAACCATTATACCGCTGTGATTTGGTGTATGTAGTTTGATGTCATACGACAGAGTAGGTCAGTGGCTTCTTAATTATTTGCCTGGATGAATTTTACCCAAACGGCTTTAACTCAATAGACAATTGTATGAAAGATAATTGCCCGATGAACATTTGCCCAGTATACTTTTACTTGAATGTTCTTCTTTCAAAGGAACATTTGCTATACAAAAAATATTTTGAAAGTTTTTATAGCTCAAATGGACTTTTGATTTTTGTCGAATGGTTATTATTAAAAAAAAATTACTTAAGTATTAGTTTATGTTATTAGTAATGTCTTAGAGTACTGCTATTTTCCCAGAACGTGAAATATTTTTTATCCACTCATTTATCCTGATTTTGGCAAATGTGTTGCTGGTCCCTATCACCAAACATTATTTTAGTACACTGTTATTCATGAATAGATGGTCGTTTTAATTTTTCTAGACTCAAAGACAAAAACGACCTCCTATTTTTAAATAACAGACTAACAAAGAATCTATAGCCTTGGTAATAAACGGTAATTTAGTGGGAATTATTAACATTTATTAGAAAATTATTATTCTTTGCAAACATAGAAATATTATTCAAAATATAACCAAAACATTAATTTATATTTTAATTAATACATTTTAGATAAAACTCATTTGCAAAATTAGATAACATATTATTTTAATGAATATAGAGCAGCTATAGTAATTATTTATTTCATAGAAATCCATAGAATTAATATAATATTACGCTACAAATTATTTTTAAAATTTATACCAATTCAATTTAATTAATTAAAATAAATTTTCCAATTTAATTACTCAGAAAACTTAAATATACCATATCATATTACTCCATAATATGCATTAAAAATTTAAACCTATTGCAATGCATTAACGATTACTAATTCAAATATAATGTTCGCTTTAATATGCTAAATAGCTTCAAATTGGATTATATTAGTACTAATAATCAACAAGTGAACTTAAATAGTATTAATATTAGTAGATAACATCAAGACAATCGTAAAATTAAATTTAAACAGATAATAGGAAATAATAATTTAATTTTATTATTTGTTTTTTTTGTGAATAAAAGGTTACATGTAATTTAAAAAGTATAATAAAAAATAAGGCAAGCAAAAAATGTAAATTTTCTTACTTTCGGGTTTAAGTCGCGTAGTTTCATTGGTTATTGCCAACGTTTCGCTCGCCATAGCATAGAGCATTCTCAATGGGGAAAATTTCAATAACTAAAGAGTATGTATGTATATAGAGGATGAAAAAACTAATTAAAGTGAAAATTTAATGATAAAAACAAGTATTTTTATGTAGCGTTTATTTAAAAGCCCTCTTCCGTTTTACGGTAAGGGGATTATTATAAATCCAAATTGCCTCGCATACGTTGCGTTTCTCATAATGAGTAATTATAAATAATGACATAATATAAGTTGATGACTTGTGTAGAAAGAATCTTCGGCCAACGCAGAGCCATTAATGTGATTAAAACTTTCGGCCGCTGATGCTCCGTTATGCGTATCTTAATTTGTGGTTTGGTATCTCCAAACTGTTTTAAATTGCAATTATGGTAAACTTCCTGTGTCATCGCCCTTTTTCATTATAAAAGGTAACCAAACCATTTTAACTCCCGCTTTAGGCCGTCGTCTCATGTGCTTGCATTTTCTTTCTTATGGTTGTATTTCTTATTTTTGCAGCTTTATACACTCCTTAGCTTATTCTCAGGTAACCCATTTCTAGAGAAGTCATTCTATGCTTGTTGTCAGCATAAAGTATCCATGTTTTACAGCTATAACACAATACCAATTCAAGCAAGATTTTCTCTGTGTGTTATTTATCTTTTTTTGAGATTTGTTTATCCCACCATATTGTTTTAAGGCATCTCAACTACTTTTCAAGCTTGATAAATTCTGCTCTTAATATTAGCATACCCCTGCTTCCCTTCCTCCTGAGTTATTATAGCCACTAGATACTTCGTTAATTTTACCTGAAAAATTGGGATCTGCACTGGCCAGTTAAATACCACATACTCCGATTTCACACATTTATTTTTACGCCCCAGTCTTCGTAATTTTTGTGTAACCTCCGGAGCATAAACGCCTTATCTAATGCATCTCGCGCAAAGATGGCGTGATCTTCGGCTAAACTAAGCGTGAACAATTTGCCATTATTTAACGGCATACATGTGTCTTCGCAATTTCCATTCAACTAATACTACTTCTAGGTATATGTTAAAGAGCAATGGCTACATCCTTGTTTTAGTCCTTTTGTAAAAGTTATAAGGTCTGATATTCAGTTTCCCTGCTTCGTGTATGTTTAGTTGTGTGAGTGGTATTCTTAAAAAAACTTACGTTTGTNTTCGCTAATCGTTTTCTATTAGTTGTTGTAGTACGAAAAGGTTGTCTGTGCATGATCTTCCTACCACAAAGTTCTTCACTTGTTGCACCCTTAGTTTTCTGTTTTACTAGGTATTTTAATAATCTACCAAAAAGTCTACTAAGAATGTTGTTGACAGTTATTCCACTAAAATCAGAGGAATCTTTGCAGCTTCCTTTTTTAGAGATAACTTGTAGTTTTGCTTCTTTTCATTATCCAGGTATACATGCTTTGTTATTATATTATAAATTAGGTTAGTCAAGTGCTTTACTAGTACTGGCTCACCACATTTAATCAGTCCAGCTTAAATTACTTGCTTAAGTCATGTTACTTACCATTTTTCAGTAATTTATTTCTTAAATGTACACTCTTTTGTGTGATAACGGTGATCTCCTCTTCGACATTTTGTCCTGGGTTGTGGCCTTTTGGTTGGAAAATTACGCACTATTTTCCCGTAATAATTCCTGAGAGTACTCAGGGTGGTCCAGTGAGATCGTGTTAATCTTATCTGAATTATTGTTGGATTCCACCTTTCTTGGTGGTCGCCAATCGCCATACTTCCGTCGATTGATATCAGACTATCATACTATCTATATCCTTGCATTTTTGTTCCCATCTATTATTCTTTTACCGTTTTATTACGTTCTTTGCTATATAATTCATTCTCCTGTACAGTTCTCGGGTTTCTGTTTTTTTGTGGCTTAAACTTGCTTTGTACGCTTTTGTCGATTGTTATATTTTCCCAAAGCCTCACAGGCAGCTTTGCGCATTCCTAGTGTTGCTGTTCTGCATTATTTTGTGAATTTAGTTTTCCTAATTCTTGTTAATGCATGGAAAGAAGAAGAAGAATTCTTGTTTTATTGTGTCTTGTTACAAGCCATGAGATATAATTTGCTTAGGTTATTATCCTACTGGTTATTAGGGTATAATCCTACTGGTTTTATTATAAGTGTTGATGTTGTTTGTTTTTTCATTACCTATTGTACGTTCTTTTTGCGCAGTAAATAGCAACCCCTGTTATCAAATAGTGATCTTAGCCACAGTTTGGTCCTCTTTTAACCCTATTGCCCTGTATTACTCATGTTGACTTTTGTTTGGTAATAGTGTAGTCCATGATTGATTTTTGATTCAGCGATGTAGTTTTAAGTATTTGTTTGTGTTCGTAATGTCAGTTTCGTAGTTTGAGCTGATGCTCTTTACAGTTTTTTGCCTCTGTTGTTGACAGCCTCTTTGTCGCATTTTCTACCACGTCATCATTGTTTCTGCTACCTTAGCTTGCGTTAGGATCACATGCAATAATTATTTTCTGTTGTTATGGTATTTTACTCAGTACTTGGTTCACATCTTCATAAAATTCTATTTTAGTTTGTTGTGCAGATCCATCTACTGGTGCATACGTCGCAATTATGTAAAATTCTCTTCCAATGTATTTAGTTGAGTTTAATTTTAATGCATCTTTCACTCATATATTTCATGTCGCGCATATGTTTGACAAATTTGTTACGTATCACTATTGCAACTTCTCAGCAACGGCACAAGACATTTGGCCGCCACAGGCCAGATAGCTTTCTGCGCCCTACCGGAAAGAAAATTTTGAAAAAATGCATTACATATTGCAATTTTAAAGCCTTCAGTTGCCCCTAAAATTGCCTGCTTAGCATATGCTTAACGCCGACGCTGCAACTCCTGCTTGACCTCGCCTATATTTATGGGTCTAGGACAGTTCAGCGCGGCCGGTGTGGCGCGGCCAGTTCGGAGCGGCCATTTTGGCGCGGAGACGTTTTGGCGCAGGACGTTTTGGCACGGGACGGTTTGGCGCGAGTAGTTTCGACGCACAAATTTGTCGAAGTTGACAGTTCACTACACCTTTGTATATATATATTTATCAGGCAATTTTTTCTCTTTATGAAGAAAAGTATAAACTAT
>JARJDX010051335.1:0-35991 GCA_030264735.1 Gymnusa sp. GC000175 | reverse complement strand
GAAATTTTTTCAACAGTTTTTCTTCATTTCCCTTCCACGGCCGGAGTTTTCCTTAAATATTTTTTCTACTTCACCATGCGATGCGCCTTTTAATTCCCTTTCTGCCCATGTCCTCCCTCTTTTTCCACCACCCTTATTTCGCCCGATAAAAAATTAAAGGTGAAGATAAAACAGGATTAAAATTAAAAATTGCTTTAGCGACTTGAAAATCATCTTCGGTCGTTAACTTTTATTTGGAAAAAAATTTCCTTTTAATTTTAAACTGTCTCGACAAACCAAACTGGACATGACCAAAAATCTCCGTTCGAGCTGGTAGTTTGTTAACCGAGGCGCCAGCCGAGGTTCACAAACTACCAGCGAGAACCCGAGAACCCAAACTCTCTGCAACCGACAAACCAAACCAAATCCCCGTTCGAGCTGGTAGTTTGTTAACCTCGGCTGGCGCCTCAGTTCACAAACTACCAGCGACACCCCAAACTCTCTAGCAGTTTATGGGCCGAGGCGACAGCAGAGGTCCATAAACTGCAACTGACAAACCAAACTGGATAAGACCAAAAATCTCCGTTCGAGCTAGCGCCTCGGTTCACAAACTACCAGCGAGAACCAAAACTGGGCCGAGGCGTAAGCCGAGGTCCATAAATCGCAACCCAGAAATAAAAACAGGGTCGGACTAAAATTTTTTCTTTCTGTATACATGATCAGGGGGACCAACTTTTGTTATATATAAAAATTAGGGTTGCCAACTCATAAAAAAATATAAAAATTTTGTTTTCAAAATTTTTTTTTTCAAATTTTTGTTTTTTTTTTTTAATACTACACTATTTTAATTATATATATTTTTATAATGTGTACTAGTTAATACTATTTTAATATGAAATTATACTCAAAAGATCGCTAGCCTTATATTATATAAAAATAAAGAAAATTTGTGACAGAAAAAGGGTTGCTTTAAATAAAAGTTCATTCATCAGTGTATAAAGAACAATTTATACCGAAAACAATGGAGCCTTCATTAATTTGGTTTTGTACAAAAGTAACTAAATGCCTTACCAAAATGCGAAATATTAAACAATAAAAACGATTTGTACATTATTAATTGTTGTATTTTAGATAAAATAACAAACTCTGATGTGTTAAATTACTACAAAATGTTAGTAATTTGATTAAATGATAAACAAAGCGAGATTGTTGTTTTGGCATATGTTTGTTTTGATTCATCTTGGAATATATTTAATAATTCTAAGAAAACTTTTGCAAACCGGTTTCGGGATTGTACGTATTTCCGGTTCATAAAAATTTATACATTAAGGGCTTGATTTAAGCTTGGTGTTTAGAAATATTAAACTTTTTTATATCCTTTTTGTTACAATTTAAATTTAAAACTTTGTTAGCAAGTAATAAAAATTGACGTTTCATTTCACTTTACTAAGTCATTTAAATAACTTTAAATAGCTTTTTAAATATAAGCTTTGGAAAAAGGTTTTTTAGAAGGCTAAGTTTTTTATAATGTTCAATATTGGTTTGCAATCAATCATTCTTCACTACAAATTTTGATGTAAATTATTTAAACCATTTTTATTGGAAACATATGTTACAAAAATAATCATTGGGTCTTAAAATTTTTATTTTAAAATAAATGCAGTAAAATAATATTTAAAAATGTAAGTTAAAATGTTAAAAAAGACCACCTGGTGTATGTGCATGGTCCCCTAGTAAACTTTACTACTAGGGGTGACCAATTCATAAATTTTAAATTGAGGCATGAATTGCAATTATCCAAATCGCTTACTATGTAATAAAGCTATTAAGTAAAATGTTTTTAAAACAAAGGAGCAATTTATTTTAAAATAAAGGATTGACTTAAATTGTTTAAATATATAATTTGAAATATTTGAGGAATACAGATTTTTATTGATAAATTATTAAAGGCAAATTTTTGGAAGCAAGAACAGTATTTTAGTAATGGTTAATGTATTTTTTAGAATTTTATACCATCATTATATTGAGGTCCTTCTTCTGTTAAAATGTGTTTATGAAACGGGTTGCTACTTTAAAATATCGTTCCAGTTTTTTAGAATATCATTTATTATAATCAACTACAAATGGCAACCCAATGACAAATGACAACTCAATGATAAATGGTAATTCAATAACACATAGTAACAAATGGTAACCTGGTAACAGGGTATGGTATCTGATTTAAACTAAAACCTAATTGCTCTATAATTAAACCAGTTTAAGCTCGGTTTAGTAATAAATTTAGAAATAAAACGCATTGGTCACAACGTGTATAACATTTTTAAACTTTATAAGCATGTGTGCGCACCCATATGTTTATAAAATAAGGGTTCATATTACGTCTAGGTCAGAACTTGTTAAAGTTTTTATGAAGTTGTCCTGTATTCTAGAATTCACGTTGAAGTTAAAGAATTATGTACAAATATTTCTAAAATTTTAATTTTTTTTTGATATTATATTATATTTTCAGGATAAATAAAATTTTTATTTCCAGATTCCCGTTATCACATAGTAGTAGTCACGTAGTTGTTGTAGTTTTAGCCTAATTTTTACGCCCTTGATATGAGGAATAGACAGGGGCGGACTAACCAACTGGCAGTGTTAGCATATGATAGAAGGATGAAGTTTTTCAAAATACTCTGTATACCGTATGTGAGTGGTCTAAAAATGCCAATTCTTACGCTAATGCTCAACGGGTGGTATGTCTTAAACACAATAGCGGGTCGTTAAGTCATTATCTATAATCACTCATTATAAGAAGCGCAGGGTATGCGAGGAAATTTGGATTTATAATACCCCCCTTAAGTTAAATCGTTAGGATGGTTTTAAAATTAGCAATACCAGGAAATATTTGTTTTTTCGTCCTATACAGGCATACATACTCGAACAAGGTCTTCGGTCATTAGACTTGAGAATAATATGTACTCTATTTTACTACGGGTTATAATTCTTTGGGAAAACTCCACTGCACCAGAGCTAAAGAACTACAAAAGCATCATTTATAAAGAACACTTTGTTACCAAAAACTGTTTTAGACACGTTTTACTAAAAAGAAATGCATTTTTACAGTAGAACTTTCCAACTCATTTACTCCAAAGGACCACATGCCAAATAGGATTTGAGTTATGTACCACCATTGCACAGTTAACAGCTTAGTTAATTACGGGGTTTCTACGTCAATCGTCACATTTCCTTTCAGTCTTCTTATCCACGACACCTTTGGTCTTCCTTTATACCTTGTTTGAGTGTGCAGCTAAAAGCTCTGTTCGGGCATCTGTTATTTGGCATTCTCATTACATACTCGTACCATCTTAAATGTCTAGTTTCTATTTTGTCAGAAACCGTATATACCTTGTTCGTTAGACTTCTTATTCTTCATTTGAAATATGTTACAGCGTTGATACTCGAAATTCTCTTCCCTTAAAATCCATTTCTATTCGATAGGTTTGTTTTTTATTCTTGGTAGTAAGTTACGAGCATTCTTATCCGCATGGTAAAATGGGCTCTACTTTCGCTCAGTCATTTTTGTTTTCATTTTAATTGACCCATAGTAAAGAATTTAGTATTTAGACACTCTTCCGGCATTTTTCTAAGACTATTTTGCTCAAATATTTATATACTTTGTACATTTATATTTCTTTGCTTATTAGTAGCTCTGGATCACTCATGTCATTTCCTTTCACCAGATATTTTGTTTTCATCATATTTATTTTTAGTTCCCATTTTTCATACTCGTTTATAAATTTTCTGAGCATAAGATCGATATCATACTCTTCGTTTGCTATAATGACTTGGTCGTCGGCAAAGAAGAGCGTTGTTAAGTTGTGACATCAGGTATCGCTATTTTGGGGTTGAAGCAAGTGTGTTGTTTATCTCTATACCCATTACCGAGATTTGTCTTTTCCACGGTTTAAGTGCTTCTTGGAAGTGTATTTTAAATAACCTACTTTTTTAGAATATACATCCAAGAAGCTCTTAAATTGTGGAGAAGACAAATCCCGGTAATGGGTATAGAGATAAACAACAGACTTGCTTCAACCCCTTTGACACTCCTAACATTTCGATAAATATTATTCCAAATGGATCTATTGTATACTTTACTAAAGCCAATCTTCGTTTAAAATATTTTTTTTGTAGGAACTGTGTCGTAGACTTTACCCAAATCAACAACAATAATAATTTATTGCAGAACAAATAAATTATCCGCATACGATCGTCCAGCGCGGAAACCAGACTATTCTTCTATATCTTGGAATTGATCTCCAATGCTAGCTTTTAGTATTTTGCCGCACAACCTTCAAATATTTTATTTTTGTAAATTTGTAACAAATTTTTTTCGGCGGGAAGACAAATATTTGTACATTTTTACTTTTGAAATGATAATCCATCGGAAGACTTTGGCTTTGCACCTTACGCGTACTTAATTTGATATGACGCAACGTAACCATACCGCCAAAACAAAAAAGTACGATTTTAAGAATAAATGTTTTGAAGACAAAACTAATTCCAAATTGATGGAATGTGACTGGCTTAATATTAACCCTTTGTCTGCTAAAGGCATATGAATATGTTTTCATATATTTATTTATATGTACAAAAGGCGTAAACGAATTTGGAAGATTTCAATTCGCTTTTAGCCACAAGAATCCTACCGACTGCGCCATTTTCGTTTATCCGAAATACGTTAAATTTTTCAAATGCTTCCCCATATTTTATAACATGTATTAAAAAAAAACGTATATATACGCCTTTAGCAGTCAAAGGGTTAAAAGTATCCTTGCAAAGTTTTCAAAATATTATTTAACAAAGACTTAATAATTTTATTCAATATATTTACCATACAAGGTGAGTCAGAAGAATAATGACTACATTATTGTAAACATAAACATTACAAATAATACTCAAATATTATAATCTGAATATTATTTGTTTTTAAATTACCACGTCTTGTCAGTTGTTTATTCAAGGAGCACATTTTTTTTCAAACAATAAACTATTATTATGATTTATTGTTTGGAATTTAAAAAAATGATAAATAATGACAAACATCTTGCATGTAATGTGTAAATATGGTGTTTGTTTACAATTTTTTGCAATAGCAATGGAATGCTAAAGCAAAAAAACAAATGAAAATCGGATTACAAACATTGGAGTTTTTAGTCATAGACTCTTTACTATTTTCGATAATATTTGGTACATTTTAATAAAAGCAAAATAATAACGCAAGTGAAGTTTCTGTTATCTTTTTGCTCTTACTGGAATGGGTTCTAATTAACGCCACTTAGCCCCCCCCCTTTCAAAAAAAGAAAAATGTTGGAAGGGAAAAATATTTTTGACTTAAGGTTTTCGACAATTACATGTCTTGAGGTCCCCTGAACAAGAATTGACCAAAATTAAAAAAATGTCTGTGTGTGCTAGTCTTTATACCTTCTACAGCTCAAACGGCTTCAGTACTTGAAATGAAACTTCATAATTAAGTTTTAGGCATACATTACATACATACAATATCCAATTAGTTTTTGGCTGAAATAGACAAATTGGAAGTAGTGCTTTACTTATTAAAGTTTGTTTTTGTTGTGTTTTTTAAAATATTTAAGCAACTATTGCGTTTTTTAACATACATGGCTTCCATGCATTTATGTGTAGTATACACTCTAGGAGTTTGGCCCTGTCATCCAGACTCACCAATATTTGTAATAATATTTGGTACATTATATTAAAAGCAGAAAAGCAACAAAAGTTAATGTTTGGTTATTTTCCCACATAAATTAAAATGTGCCAAACTCTTGGAGTTCATGTACATGCACAACTAGAGAAAGCTTTAAGTAGTTCCATGGAGGGGTACAAAGGTAGAGTAATATTTTTTCACCCATTCATTTTAAAATATTGCAAGGCATTGCTTCCGTTACCCCATGCAATTTGAGCCCATGTTGATAAACAACATAAGAACTATAAATCTTACGTTTCCTTTTTAATTTTTACGCACAAACGTGTTTATTCTAGTTTTGATCCACAAAGTTAAAAATAGCTACGATTCAAAACGAAAACATTTTCTGCTATAAAATATAGGCCTTCATGAATTTAATCGTTGTAAATTGTTTTACTTTCGGGTTTAGTCGTGTAAATTTATTGGTTGTTGACGTTTTGCTTGCCATTGCACGGAGCATTTTTATGATTATGAGTAGTACGGTGCCTAAGTTAATTTACATTTTCTACTAAAATAATCGTTTGAAAAAATATTTAGTTTAAATTTTATTTAAAAATTATTGCTTCAAATTTACCTATTTTTCCAAACCTGGTTTAGATTTTTTTTAGAAGAAACGAGTGAAAATTGGTTAATAAGTTTTACTAAAATAATGCAAAAGAATTTATTATTTAAGGATGATTCAAAAGTCACCTAAAAACCGTTGGTCCCGTCTATGACGTAACACCTGCCCTGTTACTCATATTAAAGATGTAAAAATTAGGCTGAAAGTAAACGAAAGCGCGAGGTCTCGTTCAAAAACTGGTTGGTACATATATTTATTATTTACAATAGTTTCTCAAACGCTGGCTTATGGACAAGTGCCGGTCAGCGAAAAATTTACCGGTCAGCAAAAAATTTACCAGTCAGCAAAAAATTTACCAGTCAGCAAAAAAATTTACCAGTCAGCAAAAAAATATACCGGTCAGCGAAAAATTTACCGGTCAGCGAAATATTTACCGGTCAGCGAAATATTTACCGGTCAGCGAAATATTTACCGGTCAGCGAAATATTTACCGGTCAGCGAAATATTTACCTGTCCGCAACAAATATCTACTAAAATTATTGATATAAATAAAAATTATAAATAGTTTTGAAATTTTCTAATTATTTTAACATTGTAATCAACTTCCTAAATTATTCAAATTTTGTCTTAATTTTTGCTTGTTCTGCAATTACTCTTTCGCATAAAACTGAAAAACGTATTTTAAATAAAATATTAAAAGCTTAATTTTTTTAATATTTAATTTCAATGACAAAAAAAATTAATTTCAATGTTGCCTTTATTTTGGCTATAATAACTTCATTTTCACATGAAATTGTCCAGTTTTTGATCCTATAGATTGTTCTTAAATTATTAGAAAATGACAAAAATATATTTGTTAATATCATACTACAAACCTCTACTATTCTAATGCATCATTTTAGTGCAAAAAAATATGCAACTTCGGTCTTTACATGATACATCTGTAATAATTTAACTTTATATAAAACTTTCCAGATTTTTAAGATGTGGATTGCACTTAAATTTTTAGAAAATGACGAAAATATAGTTAAGAACACAGTACCGAGCAGCAAAACGCAAGACTGGCATGCTAGAGGGCCCGGGTTCAAATCCGGCTCAATTTAAAACTCTAGATTTAAAAAAGGACTACATACAAGGCAAAAAATGGGAGGACTACTACAGGAAAATACTAACAGAAACTTGGCCTCAGTTTATGGACAAAAGGTGCGAAAAAAAAATACCTATAATAAACAGAAACAAGCACAAATAGAATTAGACCTGAAAGAGGTTAGAAAGGCAATCAAATCACTGAACAGCAGAAAGTCCGAAGCATGTGGAGGAATAGCGCCAGAGTTTATCAAATATGGATTCGAAAAATCATCCATCAAATGTTCCAACTGACACTTAGCCCTAGTTTATGAATCAAAGGTGCTGACAAAAAAAATAACCATAACGAACTGGAACCAACAGAAATAGAAATAGACCTGGAAGAGCTTAGAAGGGCAATTAAATTACTAAAGAATAAAAAGTTCGAAGGACCTAGACGAATACCACCAGAGCTTATCAAATATATATCCCGAAAAACAAGCATGTTCCAAAGAGCGCTAAACAGAGAAAAGCTACCAGACAGTGACCTATATAAAGGCCACATTTGAAAAAGGGGATAGAAGAAAGTGTGATAATTACAGGGGATCGGCAGAGCACGTACACCTTGCGTTCGTGGACCTGGGAAAGGCATACTACTCCATACCAAGAAGGAAGATATGGGAGACGATGCAGGAAATTGAAATAGACAGGAGGATGACAAAAACGATAAAACGACTGTATAAAGAAAATAAAATATGCATAAAGGTGGAAAACAAACTATCAAACAGCTTCAAAACAATAAAGGAGCTTCTCCAAGGCTGCTCTACGTCACCAACACTTTTCAAAGTGTTCCTACAGCAAACACTTAAAAAGCTATGGAAAAGGAAATGTGAACGCAAGGGCATCTCAATAATAGAGAAACATTTTGAGCTTCGAGGATGACTAGATGATAATCGCACAAGATGACGAAGACCTAAACTTTATGGAAACTAGAGAAACAATAAATAAAATTTGGACTAGACCAATAACGAGGGAAGAATTACAGTATTGAACGAAAATAAAAAGATTAAACGAACAAACTTCTATCTGGGGTGCATAATATCAAAAAACGGAATTACTGAAAATAAAATAAAAATAGGTTAGGACAAGCCAGAACATCTATAAAACAGCTAAACCCAGTACTATGGGATGCACATATTACATAAGAAACGAGAAAACAAGAATATATAATACAATAGTTCGAAGCATAATGACATACGGGACCGAAAATTAAGTAATTAATAAAAAAAACAAAGAATAAAATAAACGCGACAAAATGGAAATCTGAAGAAGGAGCTGTGGAGTTACGGGAATGGATTGGATTACAAAGAGGAAGTAAAGAAAAGAATGGAGGTAAAAACGGACACACTAAGCTTTATCAAAGAAAAGGATATGGTATGACAATATTAAAAAAATAGATCAAAGTAAATAAATAGCCCAAGTAACAGAGTGAAGACCTCCAGGAAAGCGAAAGGGAGGAAGTGATCCTTCCGAGATAAAGAAGAAAAGGGAATGGAAGCAAAGGGGCTCCAGGACGAAGACTGGACGGACGAACAAAAGTAGAGAATACGGTCGAGAGAAGGGAGACAGCAAAAGATGTAAACAATCCACATTAAAATAATTTCTGCTCCTGGATGGTTCGGAAGTCTCCCTAAAAGCCGTTGGTCCCGTCTGTGATAAAAAACCTGCTATGTTACTCATATTAAGGTCGTAAAAATTAGGGTAAAAGTTTATTTTGCTTATACCCAACAGCAAGAGCTCTCGCTCAAAAACGGGCCGATATATATATATAATAACACATTGAGGATAAAGCTTCTCTAAAGTACTAATTCTTGCAAAAAAAAATTCAATTTTATCTCTATTGTTCCTAAGTCTGTTATTACTCCAATTTCAGTTTTTTGAATATCCAGAATATTTTAAACTTTTAGGTAAAACGAAATATAGTTCAAATTTTTTTAATATTTCATTTTATTACAAAAATGTTTATTCAAAATTTGTCTTTTGCTAACTCTGATTATTTTAATTTTATATAAAATTTTTGGATTTTCATGTCGATTGCCTTAAATTTTTAGAAAAGGACAAAATATAGTTTTGAATAACACACTGAAAGTTAAAGCTTCTCCAACGTCTTACTTCATTGCAAAAAAATTGATTGCAATGCTATTATTATTGTTTCTAACACTGTAATTATCCTAAATTATCACATATTTAGGAAAATATAGCTAAAAAAACGTATTAAACGCTCAATATTTTTCAATCTTATTTTATTGCAAAAAAATATTTTTTATTCAAATTTGGTGTTAATTTTTGCTAACTTTATTTATTTTAGATTTATATGACATTGCAAAAAAATTGATACCAAAGTTTGATATGTGTGTAATTACTTTAATTACACATTAAATTTTTCAAATTTTCAACTTATAAATTTATAAAAAATATTACTAATTAAAAAAATAAAAAAGACGATTTATCCGTGTAAAATTTTATATTTCTGCGATAAAAAAAATTGTTGAAAAACGTTGATATAAACTATTTTTAGAAATTGTTTAAATATTAATATTTTTTAATTTTTCTAGATACAGTTTGGTCTGTTATGTAATATATAATATATGTAAAAAATAAGCAGAAGGATATATTTTTTACCTTTATATTTGCACTATTCTTGCAAAAATCCTAAGTTAGAAAAATGGTTAAGAACGACATGCAATTGTAAATTAATTTTATAAAATAAAAAAAATTATCAAAAGAATAAAATATAATCAAAAAATTAATTTTTTTTTGCAAAGAATAAAATATTTTCAATATTACCAAAGGACTATATTTAGTCACAATATTTTCTTGTAAGGTATATAGGTATATAAGTTGTAGCTGGATTAGAAACGGTACAATTGACGGTTGAATAAAAATATTTACCTGCAGCCCCGGCATAAGGGGTGTATGCATCAAATCCGTTGGGGTATTGTCCTGTGTAAGGAGCAGCTGCAGCAGCGGCCATGGCAGCGGCGTTTTGGTATTCATAAAATTGTGACGTGGCTGCAGCCATTGCAGCAGCATGCGATAATTGTGTCGTCGGAAGGGGCATCAAACTCCCTGGAGCTGTGGCTGCTAAATACGGAGACTGATACATATATCCCGGCATTCTGAAAAATGAACCAAAATTAATAATATACTTTCAACCAATATTTACTTCATTATTGCACAAATTGTCAACACTGCACGCCAACACCAGAGAAATACCAAAAAAAAAATCCACGACTAATATATTCAACTTTTAAACATATACAGAGTGATTTTTCATTAAGTATCAAAATCAAACAGCACACTTGAAAAAAAATGTTTAGTCCTATCCTCACCTCAATTTATATGTAATAAATATGCACATATTGTTAAATGTTACAATATTTCTACTTCAAAAAGAAAAAAAAATATAAAGTATCCACTCGTTAAAACATGTTGGTATAAATACATATATTTATGATAAAGATATGTAAATATATAGTTAGAAAGAATATGTTATTAAAATAACGAACGAATTTAGTGAAATGATAATTTTTTGCTCAAAATGTGAGGTACAATTTAAAAATCATCATCATTAATCACACTGTATATTTCTCTGGTCAGCTAAGACATGCATTGGTGCAATGTTAATTTGTACAGTGCATGTTAAAGCAATTGAATATTAGCCCTGTACATAATCACACCCGGGAGGTTTTACATCATAATATGAACAACACATCGATAGGAAGCAGTTATATTCACTTAACAAGGACGTACCCACGCACCTATGGAGAAAATAATTTATAATTTGTTTAAGAATTGGCAATTTTTCTATACCAAAATTTGTAGCCAATTTTTAATTCAATTTGCAATTCATAAATATGTAGGAGGGAAAATGTTATGATTTAGTATTTCAGTGTGATGAGAGATAATAAAAAGTTTACTTGGGGTTTAAACCCCCTAGCTACATAATGTTAATCTAAAGCTTCTATCACCTCATTTGGCCGTTACTGCGATTACTGTGCATTATTGATGAACTATTCTTGTATGCACGTATAGTGGATTACCGCCATTTTAGATTTTATTGTTGACAAGAGCGTCGCTAGTCAATATATTTATAAAAGTGGTAATCATTTACGAAATGCCCAGTGTACTACTTGGGGATTTGGGGGATTTATTGTTGCCTCAACAATAATCTAAATCCTTTTTATATCATTTGCATGTCAAGTAAAATTGATTTTTCTGTGAAATATTATTGTGTAAAAATTATATAGGAAACTAATGGAATATTTTATGAGAAACATAATTTACTGGGCACTGGGCAGCAGACACGAGACACTGTGCTATTAGATAATTATTGATTTTATTTTATTTTGTGAAAAAAATTGTTAACAATAAACGTATGTATCATAAAGAAAAATGTATTATAAAGAAAAATGTTAGTCAAACTATAAATACATCCTTTATTACTTATTTTTTTACTAATTTTTTTAGATCTTTAACTAAATGACGTTTTCAAAAACAATTTTAATTTAATTAATAATTAGTAACTGATTAAACAGGTAGAAAATTAACATGGTTTCAATCGATATTACAATCAATATAACGACAGTTATAATACCATTTCCACCTCAGTAAATATATTTGTTTGGTGATGATAAGATCTTCTTGGCATTACATGAGGAAATGAAAAAATAGCCGGCACGTGGTCGGCACGGATAGGCTTAAAGCGTTTCCGGAACCGGAGCTGAGAATCGGCGCACAACGTTAACAAGTAAAGCCCGGATTTGTGCGAGAGTCTAACAGATTATCCAATGGCAATGTGTTATCCATTGCTGTTCCCGCCTTCCTTGGAAAATCCGCCACTAATTTCCACTGCAATAATCGCCAAGAAATCAAATTTCCACAACCCACATTTACTAATTGGTTATCCACCAAATAGATATCATTTAACGCAATTTTTGTTGCGCTCTAATTGAGCATATTGAAACCTTCTCAAAGATATAGTTTGTCTAATTAGACCCGGATGCTACGTTTTTGAATATTTTTCTTCGCGTTTTAAGATTTGTTTTTCTGCGATTGGTTGGCATGTAATATTTGCGGAGGCGTCCCGACGTAGACGTCGTCTAAGTGTCGCCAGTGAAAAGGCAAAGAATGCCTAACAGCTGTATGTAGCTGCCTCGTGATAAAATGAATCTATTTTCGAATACGGTATGTCAAAGCGAACTAAGGAGGAGCAAATCCAAGATAATTAATTTTTGGTCTATTTTCGTTTCGAATTCATTTAGTACGTCTCTAAAGTATGACGTAGATACATGGACACTATAATTACGACAGTACTAGTACATATATACATATAATAAAAAACGACGATCATTTTTTAAATATAATATTAAAATATTTTCATGTAATATGATATGATATATAAAATGAATTCGTTCATTTAATATTATATACGAATTCATGTGAGTCATTTGAATGTACTAATGTATGAAATAAATTTATTTACCCAATACAAATATGGAAGCATATAAAAATATATAGTGACCATGGTTTAGTTCGTTTCCTAATGACCCGCTATGTTCATATTAAAATGAGTGTTTGTGCGATATCGATTATCCGTTGAAATAAAAATATTTAGTTTTCCGGTATATGATAATATTGAAATAGGTTTATGTTTTTTGAAATTTGGTAATTTGAATTTCTTTGACTACGGTCTACTCTTCTATAGTTCTACTGTACGAACTAAATCTACGAAAAGTCTATGAACAGAAGTACTAATAAATAATTTAAAGATTGTGTTGCGATGCGATGTGACCGCATGAAATTGTGATTGATAAAGATTTGTATGAATATCGCATGGCATCGCTTCACAATAGCCGCGCAAGCCAGACACACGCCCCACTCGCTACTACACCGCCACCACCGGCTGCAGTGTAACACTTTCCCTCAATTAAAAAAAAAAAAAATTAAAAAATAAAAATAAAAACTGCACCCTTCGGCTCAGGCTTCGACCCCGTATCCAGGTTAATGACAACCAAGCACATCGAGACATCCTGTTAGTGTCGCGTTAGTGTTACATTGCAGTGGTGAGTACAGAAAAAAAGGAACGAACATCAAAGTAGTCAGCCCAAAAGAAAACGAAAACCTCACAGCAAACATTAGACTGGATCGGACCCAGTGAGGCCGGGTCTAGACCCACTCGTCCGTGCAAGATATGTTTAATAGTGGAACTCAGTAACTAATCAAATAAAACCACACTCACACTCACAAACACTCATCGAAGTAACTAACTGTTTACTTTTATTTGTATGATTGAGGCGTTACGAACGATGGGTTCGGGATACGTCTCAGCCAATTGCTAATCTGCAAATCATATGGAATAACGAATCAGCATCTGCCTTCATGGCATTATTATAGCTAGAAAAATATGAAATATTGATTACGACAGAGCTGTAATGCACATTGATAAGAGTGTCATCGCGTGCGGAGTTAGCATGTCTTTTACTTACCCGTACTGACTGGGTAATAGCGCTGGATAACCTGCCCGAACTCCAGGAAATGGGAATCCTGCAACAATACACACACATATACTTAATAGCCGTGTTTTAGGAACTAACATCTCGCGGGTCAAACACCCGCCGGTGTTTTATTGCTTCCGAAAGGGCGACCGATAATCGTGCGGATATAATCCGCAAGCGACAACAAATGCCTACCGGTGCAACAAGCGCGGTTCCTCAATGATAAAACACTTTATCGCAAGCAGTCGCTTTACCTTTTATATTTTGAATGATAAATATATACAAATAACTTACCAGCTTGAACGTTTCCTCGAGGTTTTGCTCCAAGAATTGCTAGATTCACATTGGCTTTACGACCATCAATTATTGGATTTGGTTCTCTGCATGCTCTCTCAGCTGATGCCCTATCTCCCATAATCACCTGAAATGTAGCGTGTTTTTTTAAAATAGCGCGCAAACTTTATTGGCCAATACGTTTTATTTATTAGTTCTATTCTATTCTATTTATATAGGATATTTTCACAGCTGTGTAAGTAGGTTATTTGTCGGTACTTACAAATCCGTAGCCTCGACTTTTTCCATTTGCTCTGTCTGTGATGACTACAGCTTCTTCTATTTCACCATAAACAGCAAAATGTTCTCTTAATGACCTGTCTGTTGTATGATAAGGAAGACCACCGACGAAGAGTTTTGTCCATGTGGTATCTCGATTTTGGACGGCGGTGCCATTTAGGCCACCTGGAAGCAGCAAACTTCCAACCAAACTATCCCCTTCGGTTGTTGGAACTGTATTTTGCATGAGCATAGTGGATGCTGATTCTTGTGCGGGTTCTAGAATAGCCACTCGCTCTGTTGCACGAGCAACGTTCTGCGTTTCTGTTGTTCTCGATGCACGAGTTCCGAATGGATCGGGACGGTTTCCTAAGGGATTTACTATATTGTTTATATATTCTTTTGTAAAATTGGTCCGGCGATCTCGCATATGTCTATATTTTACCACACTGTATTAAAACCAGCACTTCCTCAACTATTAACCGCAACTTATGTAGCTACCCCACGAAGACCTAAACCCATAATATGCTACGATAGCACGTGTGAGAAACGCGGACTCGTTGTACAGACAGAACAGAATCTACGTAGATTCAGAGCGCGCCAACCACTGAAACTAAATTTAGCTTTGCGCGCTTGCAGCTGCTTCAATCTGCTCCCAATGAAACTGATGATTTTATACCAGTCACACTTGAAGACACTTTTCAGTTTACTAATTTAAGGCGAGAATACGATTTGAGTACTACTGCAACGACCGTTCGGACTCTAATGTGTGACTAGCTGAAACCTCGACTCCACACAAGCTCTTATTGTACTGAATATGTGCTAACCGATAACCAGCCGCGTTCGACTATGCTATGACTGGATCCGGCTACACAACTCGCTACCCTGTGATCACTACCGTCACTATATGCTACATACTACACGTGCTTAGTGGTGGGGACTCACCTCTACCCCCTACTTATAACTCTTTTAATAACACTTACCGGAACCTTTACCCTTAAATTAATTTTTCAGAATAAATAAAAAAAAATAAACAATTTTTTTTTTGTCTAATTTTATTTCTCTATTAAAAATTTATAATAAAAAATGAATCAAAATAATGAATAATTAAATAAAAGTTATTAAAGTATTTCTGAGGTATTACTTATATAAAAGCTGTTTTACTTTGCTAAAAATATGAAAAAGTATTGTAATTCCGAAAATTTTTAAAATAAAGGAATAAAAGGTAATTTTACTTTTAATATTTAACATTATTTAATATAATTATATTGTAATATATAATTTAAAATTTTTATTTGTCATTTTTACCACGTTGTTCGTTCTCAGAGCTTATAAAAATTCAGACAGACAGGCGTTTAAATTTTTATTGTAACTCAAAAACGCTTACACATGTTAAGAAATTTTAAATTTTTGAACCTGGATTTTTAAGTCCTCATCAAAAATTGGGCTCTATTTAGGATTTAGTGTCCCGTTAAGATAAAGGGTATGTCTCAATAATTTTGTTTTGAAACGTTATAAAAATTATATCGCTGTAAAAAAGTGCATATGTTCATATTTTGTTAAATTATTTAATATTAATTAGTATTAATTTGTTATAGCTCAAAACTTGTATATTTTGTATATTTTGTAAAGATCAAAAATTAATCTTTTATGGATAATTTTTTTTTCTGTAATTCAAATATTTTATATACAGGGTGCAAAAAAGTTCAGCGATTCCCAATGTTTTCTATAGGTCCAAATTATAAATTCTAAAATATTTGGCGCCCAAAAAAAAGTTTAATGAAATGCACGAAAAAAGACTTCACACAACTAACATAAGAATGCTGTGCTGTGCTGAATTGCAAATGTTTCCCTAAAACCAAAATAATTAATAAATATAGGGGAGGGAATTTCAAAGAAAAATACAAGACCAGCTGATAAAGAATTGCTAAAAATGGCACTATCCTAATGATCGTATAATCAAAAAGTGCCTTTTATTGCGACAAATAAAAAGGAACAAAATAAACCTTTGACTACCTAGATGGCAACTATCCAACAGGGCATAAAAAATTAGAACTTGGTAAATACCAAAAAACAAACTAAATAAGAAATGTTTGACAAATTTTTTTGAAAATTTTATTGTATCAATGTTGATAAAAATTTTGGAAAAATTATGAAATGTATTATTCAATATGAGCACAAAATATTAAAAACATCCAATGTTTCCTTAAATCTCAAAAAATTTGACTGAAGTTGCGATATTTTTGAAATTTTAATAAAAACTTTAGACAAAGTTTAAAAATTAATTTTGAAAATTTCAATTTATCACCGTGGATGAAATTTTTGGAAAACTTAAAAAATATTTCTTTTAATTAAAGCCCAAAATATTAAAAAGATCAAATTTTTTAATTTTTAAAGTGGCTAAAAAATTGTAAAACCAAAGTTTTTTTTTAGAATTTCTATAAAAATGTAAGACGAAGTTAGAAAATTAATTATGAAAATTTCGGTTTATCACTGTTAATTATTTTTTAGAAAACTATAATATTTCCTAATTAGAGCCTATAATATTAAAAACATCCAATGCTTCGTTGAGTCATTAAAAATTATTAAACCCACGTTGTTTTTTTTGGCTTTTGTAAAAATGTAAAGCGAAGTTTGAAAATTAATTTAAAAAAATACAGCGTATAAATGTTTATGCAATTTTTGGAAAACTTGTTCAATTATAGCCCGAAATATTTTTTCGTTGAAAACTGTTTGAAAAAAATTTAAAATCTTAAACGGGAACCCCAATTTTTAATTTTATATTATCATTCCAAGGATATAAAGCAAAGGTTATAGGATCAGTGGTCGGCGAACTTTTTTGGGCAACATCTAAAATATATTTTTGCTCAACGATATTACTTCCTAATCTTATATCGAAGGCAAATTATATTTTTGAGAATTTTTTTTCATTTCTTTTCTTTATGTAATGCTTATGGTCCATCATAGGTACCATAAAAATTCCATAAAGGGTCTGAATAATTGTAACTTGTGCATTCGTTAAATCAGGGCTGACCAACAAAGTCGATCGTTGTTGATCAGTCCATCCAGGCTATATTTCAGGCAAATAATTATTTCATTTATTTTATTAATTTATTCAACGTCCTTCTACACTTTCGGTTGTCAAACTATAATGTTTATTGTTCCTTTATTTTTTTTCGAGTACTCCCTATTCTGGACAATTCTTCCTACATCTCTTCATTCCATTCCTCTTCTCTCTGCTGCTTGGTGGGCCAGTTTACTTTTATCCTTTCCTTGGCCTTCCTACTTTATTTTTTCTTTTTATTTTTACTTCGTGTATTCTTTTTGTTATTCTATTTTCTTCTAGTCTGTGTATGTGTCCTAGCCATCCTAGCTGCCTTTCCTCTATTACTGTTATTATTGGTTTGATCTTAGGCTTTTAACCTCTGTATACCTTCCTCTATCATTGTTGTAATTCCTTCAATCTTTCTTAGAAATCTCATTTTCATATCATTGACTTTTTTCGTAGTTGTCCATGATTCGCTAGCTAGTAAAGGATTTATTACTTTTTTATATACCTTTGTTTTTACAACTTTGATATTTCTCCCTACGAAAGGATTTTTTAATGTATTATAAATCCTTCCTGCCTTTCCTACTCTTTGATCTATTTCTAGCTCTAGCTTTCGCTTTTCTTCTATTCTTGTTCCTAGGTAGTTGTAATATTTCACCTTTTCTAGTTGTTTCTTTCATAATTCTATTTTGTGTTTCTTGTCTTTTGTTGCTATTAACATGTTTTTGTTCTAGTGATATGTATTTCCATATTTGAGAGCAGAGTAACCGAGAGGTAAAACGCTGAACTGGTATGCTAGAGGTCTCGGGTTCAAATCCGGACAATTTATAACTCTTGATTTAAAATTTCTCCCTGATCTCGGGTGGTTCGGAAGTCACCTTAAAAGCCGTTGGTCCCGTGCGTATTACTTACATTAAACACGTAAAAATTAGGCTGAAAGTAGGCTCTGTCTAAACCCAAAAGCGAGAGCTCTCGCTCAAAAACGGGTCCATACATACATGTTTCCATATTTATATATGTAATTTTTCATCGTATATTTTTAGGTTTTGTTGTAGTTTTTTTTTTGACTCTGCTATTAAGATCTGCGAATATTAGTATTTTAATGGCTATTTTTTCTAATTTTCTGTATCCGATAATCGTATTTGTCGTTTTTCCTTTGCTTTGTCTATAAGAGTTGCAGAGGGTAGTGGGCTTAGTATGATTCTTTGTTGTTATCTGGTTTTGATTCTTTTGATTTTTTGTAGGATATTTCATACGTCTTTTCTTCTAACTCTGTCGAATGATTTTTTTAAGTCTATAGCATACATGTTTTCTCTTTTTGATTTTAACAATCTAAATTACCGAATTGCGCTATTATGGCGTAAAGTCTTTTTTCGTAAAAAATCTCTTAAAGAAATTTTTGTTAAAATCACAAAGAAAACAATAACAAAAACAAAATAGGATGAATCAACAGATATCACTAACAATTTTGTTAGACGAAATCATTAATTCTCTTAAAGAAAATGATGATCGCCAACTATTCTTAGTTAACATTGTTTGTATGACTTGACTCTCTGAAAAGATTTATCAGAAAAATTTAGTTCATTAAATTTGAAAACACCAAGTTAAAAATAAATAGTAATTTGTGTAGTTGCATTTCTGTATTCAAAAGACAAGCCTTGTCTTAGGGATTACCGTTTTCACAAACATCAAAGATCATTTACAAAATATATTCACGCAAAAAAACGTGTCCGAAATTTAAAACGTCCTACAAGATCTTGAAGATAGGTTTAATTATTTTATAAAGAGTAAGAGAGTAGCCATTCAATGAATTTTATTGGTTTGAAATAATTTGATTGCCGAAAAAAAATATTTTGATCACAGTCTAAGAAAATTGGGCCATGTTTTAAATAAATTTTACATGGAATAAAACTTTTAATAAAACCTTTGCTGTTTTTTTATCTCAACTTATTCCTCTTTTTGGCACTTTTTGAAATTAATTAAAATATTATAAATTACTGAAAATACATCCTCTTTTTCTTTGTCCAGTAGACAACGGGTTAAACAACCTTCAGTTCTTTTCGTATCACAGAGCTTTTTATCTGATCCCATATCGTTATGTCTTTTCGCATTTCAGTTGTTCTGGCAAGTTGTTTCGTTAGGGTCGCTTCAGCTTGCGTCCCTGCTGCATATGTAAGGATTGGCCTACCAATGCATGTTGTATAGTTCCGGACCTTGCTGTCAGATATTTGTTCCTCCATATTATTTGGTGTGTGTGACGGCTGTCTGCGCTACTTTGTTGTTTGCTTCCCTAGTTTTTTCGATTCATAGGTATGAAAACTCCTGTACTCTATAGTAGTGTAGTTTCCATCTTATTGGCATGACCATATATTTGATTTTCTCGGCTGATACCTCCACATTGAGCATTTTAGCTTTTATTGTAATTTGTAAATCTATGCAATAGGTGCTGTGGGACATCTTCATTTTCTGCTATTAATACGCTCATCTGCAAAGCACAAGATGTTTCTAACTTTTCTTCTCATTCTGTAGCTTATTTTTGTTGACTTCACCTGTATTAATACCTTGTCCAGTAAAACATTAAATAGGTTTTGACTAAGGCTGCCTATTTGTCTTATGCCATCAGCGACCTCTGCTTTGTTGTATTTTGTTTGTAGCTGTGTTGTGTTTTGTGAGTTTAAGCTTATTTTGAGAATTTTCATATTCACCCCCAAATGTCTTGGCGCATGTCATTCGGCAATTATTTTTTGTAAAAGCAATGTTAATTCCTGGCATAGGACGTCGAATGCTGTTGTTATCATTTCATTTGATGTATTGTCAGGTGTTTGGACTTTCCTTGATTTTAGTCATTTTATGTTAATTTTTAGGTCTGTATTTGTGATTGGTTTGCCTGTATTCTTTGTGTTTCGTTCCTGTCAGCTCTTTGATTTCTGGGCTTGTAATTGCATTTGGGTGTTTTTTGTGTGTTTTAAGTTTTTCCATGTTTCATCGACGCTGTCTGCGGTTTTGATCGGGTTGTTTTCCATTTTTTGTTATAATCTCGTGTAGTATAGGCATTTGGTACTTTCTGTTTTTAGCGATTCCAAATTAAATTTTTTCCCCGCTGCTGCTGCTGTTTTTTTATTTGCAGGTGATATCTGTATTTGCAGAGAACAAGGTGGTGATCTGTTTCACCATTGACTGATGTGAATGATTTTACATCTAGTATTTTATTGGAGTAAATGCTTCGATTTGTGATTACAAATTTAATCAGAGATTTTTTGTCCCAGAGGGTTTTAGAATGTGTACTTTTGTTCATTTTCGACGCATATACATGTCCATTGTCGTTTAGTAAGTTTTTATTATGTGTGTTCATAATTCAAGGTATTTTTATGTTACTCTAACTTTTATAACAAAAGATTTTTTATCTTGGAAGTTTTGAAATTTCCTAATATATTAAATTGTATCTAAAATACATTAATGAATCAAGGCTTTTAAGTTGGTTCTTAATAATTGCAACTTTTGCAGTCCTTAAATGAGCTTCAAGTGTAGAAGAAACAAAGTTAAAAAATCTACTGAAATATTGTTGTTCGTGTAGCCCTCGAATAAACAAGTTTGCACACTTCTGCTGTAGGCTAACAATATCGTAGTCACAAGTTTGATCCCTGACAAGGGCCACTTTTTAATGTTTTATAAGTGTGCATTGACGAATTTAATAAAATATAGATGTTCTACAATGGGGAAAAGCTAAAACCATTAAATTAAATTAAAAAATATTTTCTATTGATAAATTTGTTTGAGTTAATAAAAATATAATTTATTTATATAAGTATTTACCTGCCCTGCACTTTATTTTAATATATAATTGAGTTATTACTAAATAAAATATTTTTAAATTCATATATAGAACAAAAATGTGTTAATACATTTTTGTATAAATAAATAAATTTCTAGATAGTAGTAGCAATTGTATATGCTTAGATAAGAATTGTTATAATAATAAATTTAAAAAAAGTAGTAAAGATATTTTTTGTTAATGCAGTTTCCTTCAAGGGGGTCTATCAAAGAGTCCCCCACATAAGTGTTTGTAAGGGGTACAAAATACCCCCATCGTGCATCTATTTCTAATGCTTATAAAATTCATAGTAGTGTACAAGACGCCTTATGGTCGATTTAAACACATGTGTTAATGTAAAGTAGCGAAGCATAGTGTTCCAGTTACTAGTTCGGCCCTGTTCTGGCGCGTGCTTTCCAGCAAACATCTGCGCATATTTCTTCTCACCCTGTATACCGTTGTTCCACTTTGGCGAGTGCATTTCAGTATGTACACCTGGCCTGCACCCTCACCCTATATATACATTTCCCTTTTGCTAGCATCGAAACATTGCATTTAAAATATTTAACAAAGCAAAAAAAACTTTGGTGGTATCCAAACGTTTTATCTTTTTTAAATTTTGATAACTTTGATAAATTTTAAAAATAATTATTTATAACATTTTGGTAACACCTAGTTGTGTGTAAAAAATGTCATCTTTTTATTTCGGTCTTGTAATGAGATGCGATAGTCTGTTCAACAGCTGTTGCCATTTTTACATATCATCTGTGCCCCTCATGCACAGAACGAGACAGAATAAATCTGTAACTTATCGTCTGTTGAAATAGTACAATCCGCTTCAATTCCTATATTTAACTGACTAAGATTAAATTAACACAAACAATATATAACTTAAGTCAATAGAATAAGACATAAAAAGGGACATCTTCTTAATTTACATTTTTTTTTGGTTTAAAAGCTTTCTTGCTTCTATTTTTATTACGGGCTGTAATTTACGAAACTTATTACTTGTTATATTTACTAGAGTTTTGCGCATTAAAATATTCTATTCTTTTGAACAACCCTTCTTTTAGTAATTCTACCACCCTTTACCATTTGCCTGCCACCCCTTACGATTTCATATCTTCTCTTTTTAATAATACAATGAGTTATCTGAAATTAGATGCTGCATAAATTCATAAATAATCTCGAAATGGCTACAATTCATGCCTAATCTTATAATTTAAATTCATTTAAATATTTCTATTGATGTTTAAGTAGGAAACCCAAGGAAATATTAAATTGCAATATAAAATGTACCTATAAAGGTCAATTATACTGAACGTGTTTATACAATTTTACCACAAAAGAGATTTATTTTTTAAATAATTCATGAAATCAATTTTTTTCATCAATAATACAACAAGTTTGAAACGCTCTAAATATGCAATCAATAAATAAATTAATATTGTTTGCAAGAAGAAATTTTATTTTATAAAAAAAGCTCAATTATATGTATGTCTAAAAAAACATTAATATATACATGCATTAAAATTTGATTATCTGAGCACATTTTATACGTCCTTGTTTTTGTGGTCATTACTTGTGATTTTAGCTGTAGATAATTACAAACGATGTGTTATTTTTACTGTACAGTATATCCGGACCGGAAAGGTTCCCTTTAAATAGTTAGGTGGAGGCCTAGGGGGGAAAAAAGGTATACGCTGAAGGGCAATGACGTAACATAATAGTACTTCCCGTCAACAATACCTAACATTACAATAGGCACATTGAGGGATGTTCGATTCCAGGATCGTATCTGCTATTAGGGGTACAAATTTATAATTCGTTATAATTTTGATTACCCAATAAAATATTTATTTATTTTACCAGAACATTTCACATTACAAATTATAAAGAACATTTATAAAAGTATGTCATACAACAATACCCACATATAGGGCTGTTACAAAACAACTTAAAATTAAAAAATTAAAAACTAAATTATAAAATTGATAGTGTTTTATAATAAATAGATATCCATCATTATAACCTTATATATTATGTATTCAAATAAAAATAAGACAATAACAAATCTCGCTAAAATCCATTTCATTAATTTGATTTTCCTATAGATATTTTGGCTTAATATTTTGAGATCATTTGCAAGGTTCTTGAATAAGCTAATGGCTTTTATAGACTGATTTGACTCTTGGAGGTAGATTGGTAACACTGGACTGCACAGTTAGTGGCAGTTGGCGGCGGCACATATGTAGATTGTTGTAATAATGTAAACTTAATTAATTAAATAAAAAGTTATATAAAGTATGAGTTACGGATACAACAAAATATTACATGGTGTTAGATGTAAATTTGCAGACTGCGAAAGACGTAATTACGTGAAGTGCATGAAATAACAACAACATATCCTAAACGTAAAATTTGAAGGGAAACGTGACGTAATACACGAAACATAGCTAAAGAAATTGATTAGTTAAAAGATTAAGTAAACAATTTAACGCGATTATTAGTAAGCATGCAAGTGCAACGTATTTCTCGTAGTCATGCGGCAATTTGCTGTTTTGTACACTAAATGGACTTTTTTCATTTTTTGTGTGAGATCTTTGACTTCCCTTGTGAACAATAGCTTTGGTTTTCAAAGGCATGTTGATGTTTTTACGGTTCTTTTATCTAGAGCTTCCTCTGCAACTTGTTTTATACTCCGCTTTAGATTCACCCATGCTTTATGGGTCCCTATATAAAGCATAAATCTTCGTTTATCTAGGTCTATTATGCTGTCGTTTTTCAGAAGTCTATGTTTATGCGTGTTCAGCTTGGTTTTGCATTCTGGCACTTCCAGTACAAATTTGTCCAATATCATATTGTGGTCTGACCCAACGTCTAAAGAGGTCAGTGCTCGAATGTCTAGGTGCAGCTAAGTCTTATAATTTTGTTTGTTATGATGTAGTCAATCATGGATATTCTTCCGATCCTGTAAAACTTGTTTTTTGTTGGGTCTTGTGTGCAAAGTAGGTGTCACATATTCGGAGTTCGTTGTATGTAGAGAACAGCGTTTCTACCCGGTTGTTTAGCGTTATTCATTGAATTTATTCATTACCTAATAAATATTAGTTTTCTATATAAAGTATGACTTTCTGATACAACAAAATATTACATTGTGTTAGGTGTAAAATTGCAGACTGTAAAAAACGTAATTACGTGAAGTAAACGAAATAACAATAACATAACCTAAACGTAAAATTCGAAGGGAAACGTAACGTAATACACGAAACATGGCCAAAGAAATTGATCAGCTAAAAGACCAAGTAAACAACTTAACGCGATTATTAGTAAGCATACAAGTTCAACGTATTTGTGGTAGTCATGGGGCAATTTGGTTGTTTTGTATACTAAATGGGCTTTTTTTTTTTTCTTGTATGAGATCTTTGACTTCCCTTGTAAACAATGGCTTTGTTTTTTTAAAGGCATATTGATATTTTTACGGTTCTTTTACCTAGAGCATCCTCAGCAGTTTGTATTATACCTTCGTTTATCTAGGTCTTTCGTGCTGTTGTTTTTGAAGGAGTCTATGTTAATGCTTGTTCGGCTTGGTTTTGTATTGCGGCAGTCCCAGTATAAATATGTCCAGTAATCATATTGTGATCTGACCCAACAGACGTTGGATCTTCTCGATCCTGTAAAAGTTGTTTTGGGCCATGTGTGCAAAGTAGGAACAGCGTTTCCTCCCGGTTGTTTAGCGTTATTCATTGAATATACTCATCACCCAATGAATACTAGCAGATAGTCTTCAATGGAAAAATTCTCAAAAAAGGATAAAATGAAAAATACTTCAGAGGTATTAAATAAAATTATTTGCAAGATATGCTGTCCGACTGATTTCATTGATATTTGTAGAATTGTATCATTGTGGTTAGTTATGTTTTTGATAAGCCAGTATCGAATTCTGCTCGTTCGTTCTTTTTTTTTGCCTAAAATATCATTTTGGTATTGCGCTTTTTGTTTTCTGGGATTGCGCAGATATCAATTTTGAGTTGTTCTATTAATATTTTCTGATCTTTACTGCGAAGTCGTTCCTTACTCGATGTGCCTTGTTTCTATTTCTTGCAAATTTCGTCAACAAGCATCCGTCTAGTTTTGAGGCTTGTCGTTTGCTCCTAAAGGCCCTTCAGTTTTTTTCACGTAAGGCAGTCAAACACTTAAAAGAGAATATCAGAGAGTGCGAGAAATACATAATACATACCAAAGAGATCAACAAAAATATCGAAATTCCCATGGAAAGTTGTAGGAGTAGTCATCGGAGAGTACCAAGGGGAAAACGTATACAAAATACTCAGAAGTGTATAAATTAAAGAACAAAATCAAGAAAACATTCTCAAGACACGGAATTCCTCAAAAGCTATATTCAGACAACGGCAGAAAATTCATCCCCGCGAGTTTTAAAGAAAATATACTTTTAAACAAATGACATGGTTGTTGAATAATCTTATGGCTTTTATAGACTCTTTCGATTCTTGGAGGTAGATTGGTAACACTGGAGTGTACAGTTACAGTTAGTGGCAGTTGTTGGCAACAGGCAACCGGCGGAACATAAGTGGATTGTTGTAATAATGTAACCTTAATAAAATAAATAAGAAGTTATATAAATGATAAAGCTACATTTAGACAACGGGAGATAATTCATCCCCGCCAAATTTAAAGAGTTTAAAAGAAAATATAATTTTAAACAAATGACGAGTAGTTCATACTACGAACAACGGGTTGATTAAAAAAGGGGTGCAAATAGTTAAAAGAATCCTTAAAAATGCGAGGACCCACATTTAGGGCTGCTGATAAACAGAAACACACCTTTAAAGTGCAAATTTTTACCAGTTTTACTATTAACGCGTAGGAGGCTTAGAGATATACTGGTGATAAGTGAATATATTAAACCGCACATACTTAATCACGACAAAGCAAGACAAGATATTTAATTGAAAACAAGAAGCCAAAAGCTATTTTACGATCAAAAAACATGGGACAAAAAACCTTCTAACTAGAACCAGTCCAACGAGTTTAGATGAGAGACCTACAGAAGGTAGAATATGGAGTAGACCAGAAGAACCACGATCATATCAAGTGGAGACGGGGAAAACAGAAGTACGTAAAAACAGAAAATTTCCTAGATGGCTTCCTAAAATACATAGCAGGGAAAATTAAGGGAAAAACACGAAGAGACCAACAACCTATGGATAGCTCCGGGTTCAAACTGATCCAAAGAAGCACCAAGGTAGCTCCACTCCTGGTAGATAAGAAGGAATTCGAGAGAAGGGATGAAGGTAGAATGGCAACACTGAAGTGTGAAGTTAGTGGCAGTTGTCATCCCTTAAATCCTATTAATTTCAATTCGTACATTGAGATAAAGTTATCATTATGTCCTTCTGCGGTATGGCATTTAGTATATTCTGCAGTTTCTCTAGAAGTGTGTCACTTTCTCCTGAAAACTTTAACAGATCATTTGGTTATTAAGTTGTACCCCTGCATGGTTTTTATTTGCACAGATATCAATTTGTCTGGTTTCATTAATATTTCCTGGTCTTCTGAGTAATTTTTGTTGCAGGATGGAATTTTTAGTTGTGTGCTATGTCGTTGTTTCCTTATTCCACGTGCTTTTTCCTATTTCTTGCTGATTTCGTCAACGTGTATCTGTTCAGTTCTGAGACATGTCGTTTGGTCCTATGAGCTCTTCAGTGTTTTTCACGTAAGGTGGGTAACAGCCAAATCTCACAACCTTCATCTTTTATCCGGGCTTGAGACCGACAAAGGACCTGCGCTGATCCACTCAGTACACTCGGTTCTTGTTCTTTGGCAGATTTAAAAATATATAATAGGACGTGATTTAAAAATAACAAACGTAAAAGAAAAAATAATATTTTGCAGTAAGAAGAGTTTTCAAAGAAAAACTTGTTCTGTATTTAATGGGTTATTGTGGATTTTGAACTGATAAATATATATACACATATTGCCTTAATAGATCTAGAAAAGACAAACGAAAGCTTCCTGATACTACAGATGTGGAGAGAGTTAGAAAATATAGGCTTGCAATCATGATTCAGGCTTTTCAGTGGTTCTATAAACGGAACACTGCCGCAATAAAAAGTGGTAAATCAGTATCAGAAAATTTCGCAACAACAAAAGTACTAAAGCAGGGAAGTTGTCTATCTGCCACCCTATTTAACATCAATCTACAACAGGCTCTAAAAAAATGGACATGTGAATGTAGAAACATGGGTCTCCAGGTGGGATAAGATACTGCCTATAGTCTCTAATTCGCGGATAACTAGAGGAGAGCAGAGGATAAAGATGACTTAAGCTACATAATCAGAAATTTGCGGGAAGAAAACAATCGCGTTGGATAATAAACTCAAGTAAATGCAAATGCCTTCTTTAGAGCAAGGCGCACTGATAAACGGCGTTGAAAACGCAAATATAGGGATGGAATTCAAGCCAAGATATCGAATCACAGGAAAGGGATTGTAGCCCTCAACTATGTTCTGTGGGAAAAAGACAAAACTGCTGGAAGTTTGGGACCTAAGTAAGATCTAAAGAAAGAAACTAATGGCCACAGAGATGGAATTTTTTCAGAAGAAATTGTAGACGATTTAAGATGAAAAGTGTAATAAAAAAAAAACACTTGAAGAAGAACGAATATCGAGAGAAATATTTAAGGAAAAGCAATTGATATTGTTCAAACATACAAAAATAGTAAAGAAATAAAGGTCGTCATGAAAAATACTGGAATAGGTACAATCAGGGAAAAGAAAAAAAAAGAAGTCGAAGAAAAAGCTGGGAAGATAATATAAATGCACAAATAAGGCAATGGAAGCAAGAAACTTGAAAGGAGAGGAAGTATGCTACGGTAGAAGGAGCTGGAAACTGGCACTGAGAGGCGGCGTCAGCCGTAGAATTCCCTTGATAGATAGATATAATCTTATCGTACACTTTTAGGTAATTGTTATACTCAGCCTTAACAATTTTATTTTCCATTTCTTACATAAAAATTCTTTTTGATCGCAAGGGTGTATTATTGCTTTCGTAATACATTTCTTACGTGGCTCGGATTGTTTTTTCCCATTACTACTAGACAAAGCATTAACAATATTGACTTCTAATTTTCTTCGGCTGCTAGCCAGTGTAAAAGAATTTTTAGATACTTTATTTCTTATTTTACACAATGTTAAAAATAAGGGATTACTGACAAGATTTTTAAGTTTAATAAATTCAGTATTGATTTGGTTTATTCGGTAAAAAATAAAATTGCTATTAATAATTTTATTCAGTAAAGCTTTCTATTCTGAATCATAGCGTCGATTTAAAAAAATTAAAAATTTATAAATTATCCATTTAGGTAGATTTAAAGTTGTGATAAAATATAAATCAAGTCACATGACTCAAAACACGACATTCCAATAAAATTTACCATTTGACCGACACGGGGGTGGCCGTGGGGGTTTAATTTTTGGAAAACTGATTCTCTTTGCACAAAAATCCTCTAAAAATAATTTACGATGCCTTTAAAGTTAAAAAAGATACGTTGACAATTATGGGTTTTAGAAAACAAAATTATTAACGAAAATTAAAGATCCTCCAAATATATTTAAAAGAAATAAATGCCTTTAGACGAACTACGATTTTCATTTGAAAATTTTCCGTTTTTTTCAAACTTAAAAACAGTTTTTGCCCCTTTTGACCTTCACAGAAATATATAATTCCTATTTGAAAAGTTCTAATTGAGTGCTATCCAACGCTTTTTTCAAAAATAAAAAAACTCTGACGCTTCTTTTGGCGTTGCCTTCAAACTTAAAAAAAATAAACGATAACCTCAATTAAAAAATTCAATACTTTTTTTATAGATCGTCTAAAGATGTGCAAAAAAGTTATATGACTCCAAAAATGTGGGATTCCCGGATGTCAACTTTATTTTCGATTTCAGCGAGCGTGTTCGAAATATTGCAAAATGTTTTCCTCTTAACTGGTAATTTTTTCTGACCCCATATCTTAATAGCCCTCCATAGCCTAGTAGAGGATCCCAAACCCTGTGCGACAAATGATATAGCGTCGGGATGATTTGAAATTTAGCATCTCTTCGCTAAATCTCGATAACGACGCCGCCTAGCGAAAAACGGGCTTGACGAGAAACCTAAAATCTGAAAATGTATAGAACCGTTTTTGAGCGAGAACTCTAGCTTTTGAATATAGATAGAGTCTACTTTCAGCCCAATTCTTACTTCTTTTTAATGTGAGGTGTTACGTCACAGACGGGATCACAGATTTTAAGGTACCTTCCGAACCACCCGGGAGCAGAGAAAAATTTTAGAAATTGAGCCGGATTTGAAGCCGGGACCTCTAGCATGCCAGCGTATTACCGCTTGGCTGCTCTGCTCCGGAAAATATCATTTCTGAATTTTAGTATTTAAGGGTCTAAATATTATTTTCCTTTTTTGGGAGAGACTTTGCAGGGTGCACTAAACTAAAGTCGTGACGTCACAAATTAGCTCTAATGTACTTTCCATTTCGTTTAAAATGAAAATATGGTATATTTACTTTTAATATGTAATATAACGACAAATAAATTTTGTTTTTGATTATTTTTTTTTAATAAAAATGTAAGGGGTGACAAATTAAAAATGCCCTGAGTTTCTACTGCAATTTTTAAAAAACGAAATAAGTTGGACACATATTTTTTGTTGAGTAAGATAAAAAGTTTAATTACAAGTTAAATGCTTAATCCTAAATTAACAATTAATACTTAAAAATTTACAATTAACAATTAACAATAAACAATTAATACTTATAAATTACATCGTTTGCTTTAATGCATGACTGCAACAATGAACGCATTGCACATTTTTGGCGAAATCTCACCAATAGCTTGTCAAATGTTTCGTTTTAAATCTTCCAGGGTTTCTGGGCGGTTCTGATAAACTTTGGATTTAACATGACCCCATAAGAAATAATTCAAAGCCGACAAATCCGGAGAGCGAGGAGGCCACAACTGATCCCGACGCTGGGAAATCAGATAACCAGGAAAGAGCTCTCGTAACATAGACATATTGGAAACATGGGGCCTCGCATCTTGCTGGTAATCGGAGTTGAGCGATGGTATCCATTAAGAACGTTTGTAGCACCTCCACATAACGTTCACTATTGACAATTACTGCGTTTCCCATTTTATCTTAAAATAAGGTCCTAATACACCAGCTGAGCACACCATACAGTTACTTTTTAAGAATGCAGCTCCTTTTTAAATATAACTTGGGGATTTTTGGCAGACTAGTAACGTAAATTTTGTTTGTTCCTCTCCCCTTGGAATTGAAAATGTGCTTCGTCACTCATGGTTATTTCATTGACAAAATTATCTCCTCTGCCCAAAATCGACTGAATTCTAAACTTGAGTTTAGATCAATTGGAAGAAGTTTTGGGGCTTTTTGACATTTGTAAGGCCAAAAGAGTAAATCTTTCTAATATTGTTCTTACCGACTACTTGAAATTCCTACTTGCTGTAATAAACGTCGCACGAATTGATTGATTAAATTTTGTTCCTAAATTGCAAAATATTCCCTTCTGTTTTAGCAGATTTATTGCTCTCCGCAAGTTTAGTATCCTTAAGAGAACTTTTTCGACGATATTTTTTTACCCATCTTGCAATTGTCCTGCCTTTTGGGGCCGCTGGAAAATTAAACTGTTGTCGAAACCACCTCTGAGTTTGAATAATTGAGTTTGTTCTAATAAAATGCTCTGCACAAACAATCCTTTGTTTAATCGACCACCATTCCATTTTCTAAAAATCTTGAAGGTTTACTGAAGATTTGACAGTTAAAATTATGGCAAATAAGTTATTACTTCTTTTTGTTTTTATTAAGTTAAAACATGACACTACTAATTTGTCACCCTATACTTTTGAGTCGATCTATTAGAGAAATGTGCAATAACAGAATTAAGCTGGTTTAAAGGAAAATATTGCCTATCCAGTGTTTCTTAACCAAAAATGTACCGCGGACCACTAAATTTTTAACTTTCTACCAATGACCACCAGAGTAATATTGATTGATTCTAGTAGTAATTCACGCTAATATGTCAAGTGTAATGAGATTCTTTGCCTAGGAGTATTTAACGTAAAGATTATTACGTCAACGTCAACGAGGCACATTCTCGTTGGATAACAAACGTCTTCTTCTAAGAAAGTCTGATGCAAAAATATTCAACTTTAAACTGTACCAAAGCAATTTCAAGATAGCTATTTTTAAAGAATTAAAGGGTACTTTACCTTTACACAAAGAACACCTTCTCCAACTAAGGTTGGACACAAAGTAACTGAAACTAACTACCTTTGACCTACAACAAGGCACATTTTCTTTAAATGTTGAACATCTACTATATTTGGAGAAAATGTAGCAACTATTTGACGCGAAAATAACTGCCTTGTACGAACAGCAAGATGCTTTACTTTATCTATGGGAAATTAAAGCCTTCTCCAAAGATCACTACTTTTGAATTGGTGATCTTTATGTGACCTTTGACATACTTTACCTGTAAGTTATGAACGTCTTTTTTAACTACGTGTGATATTTGAGAAAATATAAGTTCGAGGTGATAATCTTAATTTCGATTAAACAAAGAAAAGAACTTATTTTAGTCAAAATTCTAGATTTTTAAAAAGTGCACGAATTAGGAAATAATTTATAATTCTTTCGCAGACCACTAAGATTTAACTGCGAACCACTAGTTGAGAAGCAGTGTCTATGCAATAACCTTCATTATTTTTGTGGTCGGACGGTCTACTCTCGGAGTAAAAAGTTCTGACCCCTCACTTTGAAGGCCTAAAACTATCCAGATAATTTTAATTTTCAGTTGCACTATAAACACAATTTATTTCTACACAAGCTCAGGTCATTTTATATTTTCCAAATTGGCGTTAAAATATTAGAGCAAAATGTGTTAAAAAAAAATCAATTTTTAGCGCTTATTACACTAATACATAGATTAAAAAATTAATTCTCAAAAGAGTATTTATGGCAAAGAAAAAATATTTGTATATATAGAAGGTAGAACTTTATATTAGTGTTTCCTCAAGGTTTTATGTTATTTCTTTAATTATTAAAAATATAACAATAAAAAATGTCGCCTCACATCAATTCTTTCGTTTGAAACGATATTTGAAAAATTCCCATTGAATTATTTAGGTAAAGAGATATGTAACTTGCTTTGTGAAACGGTTTCAAAAAATAATTATTTTTAAGAGATGAATAAATTAAAACATTTTGAGAAAGGAGATGGATGCAAATATATTGGGGGTTGATATGTGTGGTGCCTAGGCCTAGAAGGTATCTTTACGATGCGATGTAACGGATACATACAAATGATGAATGTGGATTTGCCGCTCGGTACTTGCCTATTGCTATTGCAAGACTTACTCCGTTCATCTTTGTTTAATAATAGCAAAACATTTAATTTTCCATAAAATAATAACGGAACCTAATTTAGGCAATATAATGAATGTAACAATTGTTATTTAATAATAGTTCTTTACAGAATTTTTTTAATCCCCAGCATATTTCGAGAATTTTAATACCGCGTTTATCAGTTAATCAGGAAAGTTAATTTAATTTTTCAAAATTCAATATGCATTAACAATTTTATTTGTCCATTAGGAAGATTTTTTATACCTATTAATTCCCTACCACCTTCTGATCGCGGTAACATCAATATTAACATATTTGCTTTTGGATGATGTGTCCAATTCTTGGTTAATTATGTCTTTGTTTTTCTTATTATACTGTCTAAATCAGTATTTGACTACATGAATATGCCAAACGAATACGTTAGGCGAATGTATTTTTTTTAAATATGTTTACTATTCAGGTCCCAGTGGCGAATCTTTGCACAAGCCCAAGAGTCGCGCGCTTGGGGCCTCGTAAGAAAAGTGACCTCAGAATCCCATACAATATAAACCAAAAATATTGCAATTTTTATTTAAAACTCTCCCGAAAAAAACGCCATACGATAGGAGATTTTCTTTAAAACTCGGATAATTTTGTTTAAAATTGCGACAATCTGGTTATTATTTCTATGATTCTAATTAAATTCATGCAATTTTTTTTGAAATATGAATATTTTTATTTTAAACTGCAATGATTTTATTTAACCTAAAGTTAAAATACGATAATTATTTTTTTGCATTTTTTTTTTAAATACATAACTTTTGTTAAATTTGACAAGCAATTCTTGTTTTTTTGGTTTCAATTTCAATGTTTTTGATCAAATTTCAGTGATTTTTTAAAGTTTTGATGTTTTTTTATACTAGGGAGATTTTCGTTAAAATTAATAAGCAATTTGTTATATTTAAGCATATTTCGTCAAAATTTAAAAGATTTTGATTAAAAATCCAATGATTTTTGTCAAATTCAAGAGGTTTTAGTCCAAATTGTTTTTTTGCAAATTGTGGCAATATTCATTAATCTTTTTAAATTAAAAAGATTTTTGTTAAAATTTAGATGCTATTGGCTTAAATTATTAAAAGAATTACCAAATTAGGATAATTAGGTTTAAACTGCGATGCTTTTAATCATTATTATATTTGATCTGTTTTCGAAAAAAAAAAGGATAAAGGCCTCAAAAAAAATAGTGTTTTGTTTTTAAATTTCATACAATCTTTTGAGAAATAATATTTTAAAAGTAACTATTACAAAAAATGTAGTAAAATATAGTGTTTTTTTCGAAATTATTCACAAAATCTCTGAAACGCCTTTGTCGAAAAAATTGAAACTTGCACATTTTACAAATGGAAAGCTTATTTAGAAAAATGGGGCCTCTCTGTTTTTGTGATAAGGACCAACAAAGTCAGGGGTCACAAGTTTTTACTCCGCTAGTAGTTAATATGATCCATATCTTAAAAGAACAATTGATGGAACAATCACGTCTAAAGTCGATTCACAAACGAAGAAAAACATTCACGAATGCCTCAAGAAGACATTAACATCAAAAAAATATCATTAAAAGAAGTCACTATCAAAGCTGGAAATCTGAAAAATAAGAAGTTACCAGGTTCCGACGCCATCAACAATGAGCTATTAAAATACGGAGGTGAGACGCTACATGTACAACTGCATCAACTGTTCAACAATAATAAAGAAATAAGCGATACCCACACAATGGAAGAACCGCATAAAAATACCTATATACAAGAAAGATGACAAAAAATATGAAAAACTACTGCGGCATCACACTTCTAAGCACATGCCTTAAACTATTTCCATCCACAATCATAATTGCAGAAGAACTGTTCAGAAAAGCGTTCAGAAAAAATCGATCTACCCAAGACGCGATCTTAATGTTACGACAAATCACCGAAAAATTGCTTGAATATAACAACCCCGCCTACCTATATTTTGTGGATTTTGCCAAGGCCTTTGATCGAGTTAAAAAACTGGACATAATTTAAATATTAACTGAAAACATCACAAAACCACACCTAGTTCGAATAATAGACGACAACATCACAGATTAAAACAGGTAAAGGAATATTGCTTTTATTCAATATTGTAATAGACAAAATCATGAAAAAAACAGACTAGGAAAAAGGTATAGAATGGGGTTCCACAACATAAACAAAATATGCTACGCAGAAGACGCAGTCCTAATAGCAAACATAAAAGTCGACCTGCAAAGACTAACATACAAATCCCACACAACGGCCAAAAAATACAACATGCAAATATCCACCCAGAATACCGCAACGATGCAAATTTCAGATTGGCGACGACATTTTCGAACAAGTAATGCAGTTTACCAGCTTTGGAACAAACATAACAAGCTATGGGAACCGCGATGAAGAGATAGAGAAACAAACTAGAAAAGCCGCATCTATTGCAGGCGCACTAATAGACACGATATGGCACAACAAATATATGAGACTCGACGTAAAAATAAAGATCTATATAATCGCAATAAGACCAACAGAACAACAAATGGTACGGAGATGAAAGCAGAAACACAGAATACCAAACAGAGAATGAGCACTCTGGAGAACAAAATCTTAGGGCACAAGTTGAACAACAGCATGGCACGAATACGTGCAAAGAATGAATGATAATAGGCTAGCAAAAATCTGCATGGAAGAACGACCAACAGGAAAAAGACCATCGGTGGATGGAAGATGGTTACAAATCTGGATATCCTTATCCGCCCAGCAAGAGCCGGAAACCTAAACTCAAACAGGAATACGCCCTAGAGCAGGGTTTCTCAAACTATGGTACATGTACCACTAATGGTAGATTAGTCTTGTCTTAAATATAAATAGTCGTGTAACCATTTTTCCTAGTTTTACTCTCATTTTTATTTTTTTGTTATAATTTTCTAGGTTTAACTTTTATTTTAAACAATTTTCATTTACATTTTAATTATTTTGGTCAAATTTGAAATAACAAATATCTTCGTCAATACCCTGATGATTTTTCTTAAAATCATGTCAAATTCAACAAAATTTAATCAAAATTTAAATGTTTTTTAGGTTTTACTTTTATTTTCAATATTTTTAAATTATATTTTAATTTTGAGGTAGAAATTTCATACAACAAATATTTTCTCCAATACCTTGATTGTTTTTCTTAAAATCATGTCAAATTCAAGCAAATA
>JARJDX010051313.1:0-45619 GCA_030264735.1 Gymnusa sp. GC000175 | reverse complement strand
TTTCCAAGTGTTCCCAGATATCTGAGCAGTCACTGAGGCCAGTGCTGTATGTGGGGGAACTCGATTACTGCCTTCAGGGTTGCTAAAACTCGCACCACCGCTACAGGAATGGAGAAACTTGGCCCCTGGCAGGCGCTCTACAAACCTTCCACATTTTCACCATGGACTGCTAAACAACAGAATAGGTAAGGGGTATAGCGAGGGACCGAACCCTTTGCCAGTGGTTTTTTCTAGGGCCTCTCAACCTCTGAGCCAGCGCTCCCTTAATCATATTAGAAAGCATTAATACTACGATGAAAGTATTTTAAATAGAATTTTGCACGTCCTAATCATATTTTACATTCTGGCAAATAAATAGATCTAATAAATGAGGAACTTTTGGGTTGGCAACCATGCAATCTATCTTCATTCCCTAATAAAACATTTTCAAAAGAAAAATAATCTAGGCACTTTCTTGTCGATTTTCGTCCAAACAATGTATTTCTTAGGGTGTTGTAATTTTTTGTAAATAGCTTTAACGAGAATCATCCTAAAATCCTATATCTCCTCTTGCTCAAAGATCACAACTCGCACATAAAAGTCCTTTTGGGCTGCCGCCCAATCATACCTTTGTGTATTCGGTTCCTCCCTCCTTTCTACTCTGACCATATTCCCATCATATGTTTTAGAGCTTTTCCATGAGCCGTCACTCAATAAATCCTACCACCGACTAGGGAAAGGTTGTATATTTAGCTCATGGGACTCGCTGACGGGATTTACTCCTGATCTACCCAATTCGCTCTTATACCAGGGACCCGACAATTTACTCTCATCACACTCCCCGGAGCGCATTCTCTTCACATGTTGATCTTTGTATAGCACGCTGGGTCGTGCGGAAGCTTTCATAGTATAAAATAAAGTAGTTTTCTTGCATACCTTATTTCTTATGAGGCCTGCCGGTAACTTCCTACTACAATCCTTTAAGGCAAATACCTTACTGAGTAGTAACAAAACTCTATTTCTTCGCTTACTGAATACATTCTCTCTTTGAGGCGGCTTGAATACTCAGTGTCATGATTTTGCGGATATATACTCTAATTCGTGGAAATTTTGCATCCACGGGGATTTGAACCCGTCATCCTGCTGAAACGAAGTTTTGCGAGTACTTGTCTCTTCATTCAGCCACTATTCCCTAATAAAACCCAAGCATCTTTATGATATCAGTGATAATTTAGGTTCCATCCATGTGCTTTCAATGATATGATTGTGAAATATATGAAAAGAAGTCAAATATGTGTAATTACCTCATATATTATGGTAATCAAGAAACTCTTGCAGATTAATCCACGATAGGATCGATTTTCAAATTATTCATTCATACCTTGTCTTTTGGTTAATTCTACAGACAATCTCTTATTTGAGGACCCAAATCGTTAACTGAAAAATTGTCTAAGCCGAAATATTCCAAAAATTCTAGGCAGCGATATTAATTGGACTAGCAAACTGATAAGAGCCATTTAACTTTTTTATATATCTCAAAGTTGTTTCACTGTCGATATTACTGGGGTAGCGCCCTGGGTATAAAAACCTTGGCACCTGGTTCGAATCGAAAATTCGGCATATCATTTGGAGAAGTACTTCAATAGCGGTACTTTGAACGGTCCAATGACTGACACCAAGCTCCCCCGCTGATAGTGCTGAAAAAGTGCGATGCCAGCACTATTTTAAAAAGGGTTTCCCTGCAAACCGAACCATTCGCCACCTTCATAATGGTGATGACGGATCAAAGCTGAACAAAGGCTTCCTTTCAGATAGATAGCTCTGGATGATGACCTAGAAGTCTCTTAGAGAGACTCAATAGAGCCGCCTTATGAGACACTAAGAGCCCCAAGATTCGGCTTAAGATATTCTGAAAGCTCAAATCGGTACTTCTGAAGAGTTGGCTCATGTGCTTCTGGAAAATGATCTGGCCTGCCTCACTGGATCCGGATGGATTGACAGCGAAATAATCCGAAATTCTTAGTCTAAAATCTGAAATAATTCACTTGAGATGAACAATTGTATGAGTGTAGTGGGGATCTGTGCGGACCGCTTTGATACTAGACTGGAATCTAGTATTGCAGCTAGAGTATATACCCAAAAGTTCTGAAGGGGAAGTACATGCACTATGCATGAGTAACGATTTAAGCTGAATTAATCAAGTTCGTCGTGAGACTTAGCCAAATATAGCAGGAAATTTTTGCGCCCCTGCATGGAGGAAACTGCATAGAGTGCAGTGAAGAGCCAAAGCTCCCTGAGTATATTTGACTAAGTCTCGTAAGTGCGAATTTAAACGAGACTGTTACCCCGAAGTTGAGGCCAAAGAGGTAAGTTTGGCATAATTTACCTGGAGGTGAGGTTTAATGGGTAAGAATCCCACAGAATCATGAATATTTCTAAAAGTTCCTGTGGCCTCTATGATGATTTCCGTCGCTGCCAAAAAAAATGGTTTACTGTTTTATTCCAGTTATATAGTACAGGCAACGAGATTTATGCCCCCAGAATACATTCCTATCTTGTATGTAGCAGTAATAATGCTTCAGCTATTGGTCTACTGTTCCCGTGATTCAATCATGTTGATGAATCTTTATATTAAATATCTCTGCGTTCGATTCAGAAATGTTAAATTGATGTTAAGAATTTTATATTTCTGGGTTATTTTTTAGCTGCTTTTATTTTTCAGCCCTATATTTCAAATTAGATTGCTCAACCACTTGCTCAATAACTTCTTTAGTCCTTTCATCTCTTGGTCTTGGGCCAGCAAGATAGCTGGCTCAATATTTGCTTCAAACCTCAATTGATTTATCAAACTATTTAGTCTTGCTCAGAGTCAATGAATATTTTCACAATTTATATATTTTAAAGAACTAATATTGTGAAATCAAGGATCCCAAAACTCAAAAGAATAAATCGAATTAAATATTTATCGAAAAATAGAGTTGAAATCTTAAACAATTTAATCTTCTTTCTTTTTCTTTGACTCCTGGACAGCTTCAGTTGGCTCATCGCCAGATTCTGTCTTCTGGAACAACATATTCAAGTCGAATGGTCTCAACACCTGCATACCGTACAGATGAGCTCTATAAAGACTGCTGAAGAACAGATTGCGGATGATTCCTGTAGACTGAATGAGGAGTGGCTGGGTTACATTCCATTTATAGTGAATGACAGCGACGACAATACCCTGTAATACGCATCCACGAAGCATCTTGTTAGTCTCTGCAAGGTCATAGTCATAATATGAAATCTCAGTCTCTTCTTCTTGGTTTTCTGCAGAAGACATGAATGATGCTTCATTCTTCATTTTGAACTTCTTCTGATCGTTGGTCTTTAAAATTTTTTGTCTGATGATGAAAGCAAACAAAATTTGAAAAATTATTGAAGCCGCAAAAGCGATTCTAAGTGCTAAAATAGCTATTGGCTCATTCATGAAGGGTTTCTTTGTAAACTGCATTGCAACCATGGAAATTGCGAAGCTCAAGAACTGATCAGCTGACTGTAAGGAAATAGCCATTGTTGGGGTAAAATTTTTAAAATTTTATTAGAAGCTATTGTGTATTCTGCTAAAGAGCAACGGCTTACTTCTTCATTCAATGCATGAACGGGTTCTGATCACAAAAATCAGATATCACTGTCTGATACTTCAAATATTCTCTTGACTCTGTCTGAACCCGATAATTAAAATAAAGTTAAAAAAAATTATTGCACATTTACGATTTGCGTAAAGCTTAAAAGATGGAGAAAAGTACAAAATAAAAATTTTACAAGAGAAATAAATTCTCTTCAAACTGAACTTTTGATTAAACAGTGCTTTAAGGGATTTAAATATCTTTCAATTATTTAAGAAATTCGATAGATGATAAAACTGACAAGGTTTTTGAGCCGATTGGTCTACATCTAACTTGTAAACTTAAATCTAAGAGATGAAAAGATTTAATATACTTTAAGGTCAGCTGGCGAGACAGCTTTCTTGCAAAATTGAATCGAATTAGAGTTGCGAAAAGCAAAATAGCCCTCCGATAAATTTTATATGCTGAATCCAAAGAGACAAAAAATTTAATTTAATTTATTGCGACTATTCTATGCAGAGAAATACCAATAAAATATAAATCACATAAATTCGAATCTCAAAAGCAAGTAATCTGTTCAATTAGAAAAGAAAAAAACTATTTATTGCAAAAACTGTGGAAAACAAATGCGGTTTGGCAATGCACTTACAATTGATTTAATATCCCATTAAATATTTATGACTTCAATAAGAGTTGATGCTTCATTATTCCATATTCGGCACTATCCTAAGAGATTCGTTCCCTTTACATTGGCTGATCATTATCAAAAAGCATATTAATAAGATATGCGGCAGATGAAAACGAAATAATTTATTTATGCATTAATAAATATTTTTTTCATTTTGTTGTTTCTTGAGGCATTTTAGATTCAGGTACTCCTTGTTCCGCCATACGCAACCTCCTTACGCCTCCGATACCTCTCCTTCGAGTTCATCTTCTTCAACGAGATTTCGTCCTCGATCGAATGATACGCTCTTCTTCAATATCCGTGATTGGATGTATGCTTTAACATTTGTTGGCATTCCTAATTCTCATATATGTCTCTTGTGGTAACTTATCACCACACCATCCCAAGTCATTACGAAAGGAATTATTTTAGTTTTGCATTTACATAAAAGACCGAGCTCATTTGCCAATTGATCATATTTTCTCATTTTTTCGTTCTCTACTACTTGTAGTAGGTCTTGATTAGTAATTCCTATTGGAATGATATCTCTCCTCTTTTTAGCATGTATAAATATATCTGGCCTGTTATTTTGGATTTTTATCTCCGTTTTAATCCTTGTATCCACTCAGATTTATGCATTATCATTATTTAGAAAGAAATATATATATATTTTAGGGCTATAATATTTTGATTTTCTTCTCTTAACTACGATTTGGTTTTAAGCTTTCAAGTAAGCTGTACGCCTATAGGCTCAATAGATCCTTCAAACTATCATCTCTCAGATTATATAAATACAGCAAATTGTTGTAAAAAGAAAATTTTAAATTTTCAATTAAATTTTTATTAGTAAACCAAAAAAGTCTTTTCCAATGCAAATCTTATAATTTCTTTGACATATTCAGCCACCTCTTCCTTCTCAAGTGCTTCTCCAGGGCTAATAAAAATACGTTTTCTAAAGTAGGATTCTTCAAATTCAGAATGTATTGTATTTACATCCATAATATGATACTTGATATTTTTTATTATAAAGAAATGCTCCTTTTCTGTGTCTCCTTCAATCCCTGCTTCTTCAAGCGCTTCTCTTGCTGCAGCTTCTGAAGAGCTTTCACCTTCTTCGATCCCACCTTTGGGAAATATAAAGTGGCCCTTTCGATTGGATATAAGCAAAATTTTGTCCTTTTTGATTATTGGAAGAACTCCACTCACTCTCCTCAGTTCAGCCATAATAAAAAAGGAGGAGAATATGAAGAAATCCATAAAAATGAGTGCTTCTTTGAATATTTTAAAGATGATGGTTGAAACGATTAATTTCTTCTTAAAAACCAATTAAAATTTATTTAAAATCCAAAACATTTTTAAACTTCAAATATTTTAGTCTCATTCGCATTGAAACTTTACCTTTGTTTCTTGTATCCAAAGCCTGAAAGACCAGAACAATGTAAAACCGAGCATTTGCCTTAGTTTCTTGTAACAAAGGCTTGAAGGAGTAGAATGGTCTATATTTCCCAGCACTTATATACATTTCATAATCATAAATCACCATCTCTTCTCAATTGGAATTAAGAGAAAAATGATTACAAATTTGTGAAATCAAAAGATTTTTGAAGAAAATGTATACTTTTTAGAAAGAATTACAATCTCGGAATTCCAGCCGACTAAAAATTCATAGCCGAATATGTATTTGAATAAGAATTTGAATGCTCAAAAGAATTGTATATGGATTTATATCATAAATTTTCTTTTTAGAGTAACAACAATTTATGAATGGTCTGTTTGTAAATGATGTGTTGAAATCTGGCAACTAAAATGAAAAAGTAAAATATTAAAGTGTAATGGAAATAATATTAAATCAAAATAATTCTGTTTCCCACCAAAAAAATATACCATAAAAATCCTTTTGTGATTCATTAATCTCAGCTTTTGTGTGACACAATTTAATTGATAAAGCAGAAGTTGGCCTGTAGCTTGAGTATATTTGCCGTATAATAATATTCTTTATGAAATGATGGACCAAAAGCATTGAATCAAAGATTAAAATAGCAGGATTGGCTTGATTGTAAATAATTTATTTATGGTTTACTGCATATTTAAATATTTGTTTCTTCTGCAGTAGTGCTGAATCAGATAGTCTTTGTTTTTCGATTGTAGGATAGGTCTGATAATAGAAATTTAAAACAAATAGTCAGTAAATTATTTGAATAAATCTAATTAAAAATAATTGATCATTGAATTAAACTTGTATAACATAATAAATGTTGAATTATATAATTATTGAATAATCAATCTAGTATCAAAGAGCCTTGAGTATTTTATGAAAATTTTTTAGGTTCCGAAAGCAATACTAAAAGCATAAATTAAATATCAATAAATCTTTGAGTATTTTATGAAAATTTTTAAGGTTCAATTTAAAATGCCAAAAAATAAATTTAATTTTTAATTTCAAATTTCTTCAGATTTTCAAGCTGAGAATCAGTGAGCGGCGTGAACAATAGAGAAATATCTTTGGAAACACTTCCATTTTTTATGATATTGAAGCATTCAGGCATCGGTCCATTATTTTGCATAGTCAATTCAAATATTTTTCTTGAAATTGTTGGGATGAATGGTTCAAAGACATGGCCAAGAAATACTATCAAAGAATAACAAATGGAAAATCCGTGACGCTGCCTGGCTTTGTTTGACTGTAGATCCTGAAGATATTTATTTCCCCTTGAAGATATTTCAAATGCTTTGCAGATCGCATCTCGCAACTGTATTTTCTGCATCATTTCCTTGTATGAATTAAAGAGTAAATTTACATCATCTATAAAAGTCTGGTCTGCAGAATCGATTTCTTCAATCTCAAGAACCCCTCCAAGCCTTTTATTAATGAATGAAAGGGTCCTGTGAACAAAATTGCCTAAATTGGAAATAAGATCTCCGTTGTAAAGAAGAATAAATTCTGAAGTATTGAAATCCCCGTCTTTAGTCTCAGGCCTCTTCTTAGTCAAGTAATATCTCCAAATCGATGGAGATCCCATATCATTTTCAATTAGATCTGATCCGAAGATTCCGATTTTCCTACTTTTACTGAATTTATCACCGTTAAAAGTCAAATATTCAGTACTATTGATTACATCAACAATTGGATACTCGCCTGAGGAGCGAATAGATAATTTACTGGGATCACTGGAATTTTCTTTATTTGGATACTCGCCTGAGGAGCGAATAGATAATTTACTCAGATGAGTGGAATCCATTCTCTTAAGCTCTTCGTCTGAAGCGGCTATAATCATCGCAGGAAATATAATCGAGTGGAAAGGAACATTGTCTTTTCCCATGAACTGAACGAATTGAGCATCTTTGGCCCAGGTCTTCCAATCTGGCCTGGCTTGGCTCAGGAAGGTAAAATAACCGATCGGCGCATCAAACCACACATAGAATACTTTGTCTTCAAATCCTGCTAGTGGAACTGGCACACCCCATTTGTACTTTAGGGCGCGCGTCATGCACCGGGAATGTATCTGTTTCTTCATCCATTCTTCATAGATCTGACGCGCGTTTTCACTCCAGTCGTTTTTAATATTTTCGAAATATTTCTTGATTTTCTCTTGAAGCAGATCAAGCCTCAAATACAGGTGCTTTGTGGATTTCATCTCGGGTGTACCACAGCAGAGGGTGCATTTAGGATCTTTAAGATCTTCCATTTTTAGGCATCTACCGCACTTGTCGCACTGATCTCCTCTCGCATTTCCATACCCGCAAAGTTTGCACTCTCCTTCTACGTATCGGTCCGCAAGGTACTGATCACACTTATTACAGAAGAACTGTTCGACTAGCACCTCTTCAAAATATCCATTTTCATAGCATTTCTTGAACATTTCCTGGGTCATTTTAATATGATCTTCACAGTCTGTATGACCGAACATATCGAACTCTAGCTCGAGCCAGTCGTAGATCTTCTTGTGAATCTCTCTGTTCTTTTCTACGATTTCTCTGGGGTGAACCTTCTGCTTCATCGCCTCCATTTCAGTAGCGGTTCCATACTCGTCTGTTCCGCAAATGTAGATGCAGTCATCTCCCATCTTCTTGCAGAATCTTGAGTAAATATCAGCACCGAGCACGCACCCGACAATATTCCCAAGGTGTGGCTGATTGTTTACATAAGGCAGAGCGGCAGTTACAAATTTTTTAGCCATTGAGGGAGAAAATTTTCTATTTAAAAAGATTACATTCTATTTCAAAGGATTATTTTCTATTTCAAAGGATTATTTTCTATTACAAAGGATTATTTTCTATTACAAAAGGTGTTGTTTCTATTACAAAAGGTGTTGTTTCTACGTGAATTGACATTAAAAGTAAAGTAATTAGAATGTCTTGATCTTCAACTAGAAGTCTAACAATATGAAAGTGTAATATGATGAAAGTATAATAGCAGTTTTCAATTAGAGCATATCAAGATAGAAGAACAGCGTGCCAATCTTGATAAAGAGTATATAAGACGGGATTATAATAGCTTTCTTCAATTAGAAGCATAGTAAGTTGGAAGAATAATGCCAGGCTTCAATTAGAAGTATAACAAGGCTAATATAAAATTTGCAAAATGTAAATCAAAAATGTAAAATTAAAGCAAATATTTTAGCGCTTCTGAGTAGAGAATCTAATATAATAGAAGTATATAATGTTTCAATACTGGAAATGAGCAAGATTAATGTTCCTATGCTATGAATAGCAGATTCAGGGCAAAGATCTCGGAAAATAGAACCGGAGTTTATATACCACTTTGATAGGAACTATAGGATATATTAATCTTCAAACTAAGCTGACTTAAAAAAATTAAAGATTAATTCTAATATTCAATGCCGAGATTTATTTGGCTTATTTATCACAGTGAAAACTCAATTTCAATCTTTAAAGTAATTTACAAGTAACATTTTGAGGGAAAATGGGCAGTTGAATACCAGAATTTTAAATATTGCATTTTATATTAAAGATGAAATGAAGATAGAGCAAAGAAAGATGAGAAAAGGCGGTAACCCCATAGTAATAAGAGTAATGATATCCTGAGATGATTCAAAGCGCCGACGCACTCTCTTTATCAAATTGAATATATAGTAGAAAGCCAGGTAAAAGAAATTATTTTTAATCTCAATGATTAAATTCCTAAATTTAATATTGAGATTAATTTGGATTGATCATATGAAATATACAGATTGAAGGTATAGTAAATCTATGATTTCATTGGTTAATTTGCATTGCAAAATATTCGCCAACCTGTAAAATGGCAAAGATGTAGAAGCTTTCGAATGTAGACAGAACAGCTAACTTGCAAGCTTAAAACAGAATTAGATCGAAAGAAAATGACTAAAGCTTAATTAAATACCTATGCTATTTTAAAACTCCTGCAAATTATAAACAACAACATTTAAACGTAAAATATCTACAAAATTTTAATAGCAAACTGCTTTTGCAATCAGCAACACCACAAGGATAATTAGAGCAATGCTCGACCATACCCACGGGTTTGAATACCAATGAGACTCATTTTTCTCTTCAGAATACATTATTTGACCATCCGCGTATATGAACGTGCCTGTGTATATATCGTAGTCAGTTTGGAAAGGCTTGATTTTGAATGAATAGGTCCTTTCTTCTTCTACATTTGCGTTGGTCATATTAATTTTTATATCTTGCGTGAAACCTTCCTCATAGACAGATTTGTTTCTATTCTTTGGATTCATAGCTCTTTTCGATCTATGATAATAATCTTCTGGATAAATGATCTTTCTTGTCAATGACTGCTTGTCACTTGAGAGATTCTCATTTACTCTTTCAGAAAGGAATATATTTTCAAGAATTATTGGCTCTGAAAATTTCAGAGAAGCTATGAACATTCCTGATTCTTCATTAAAAATCATTCGAGTTACCGAGATTCTCTGATTTTCTTCTTCATCTGCCAATATCTTTGCTATGAAGGTTATAATAAAATACAGGTTCTTCATGGGGATAAGGTGCCCCCATTATTTATTGATTGGATGATAAATAAACATTGACAAGATTGATAGACGCTTAATTGTTAGAATTTGTTGAATTAGATAAAGAAGAGCACGAATCTGATTGGCATTGTTTAATTAGCCAGGGTCAAACTTTATGATTAATTATGAGTCTCTAAGCCGAAATGTTTATAAAGGCGGCTTGAATTGTTCTATGATTAATTATGAGTCTCTAAGCCGAAATGTTTATAAAGGTAGCTTGAATTGTTCTATGATTTGGTTTGAGTTTATCAGCCAAGATATTTGGGTCTTTGTATACTTGTGTTATTTATACAACTTGGCTCTTCATATATTTTAGGGCATAATGATGATTCTAAACATTTTTGAATCGAATTTGAAGTTTAATTCAATTGTTTGCTCAAAAGATGCTAAATATTTTTATTGAACAAATGCCCATGTTTTAAACATATCACTTTTAATTTAAACTTTGAAAATCTGAATTCTCGAATCAAAATTTAAAATTCAGAAATAGCCCATTTCATTTTACTATATTTCAACACGGGCTCTCCTTTAAAAAGCTAATTCTTGTGTAATTTAGAAACATCTTGATGAAGAAGCCGAGATTTCTGTAGAATAAATATTACAGATGATAGGATTGAAGAAGCTATTAAATAGATAGGTGAGACAGCCAACTTTCGAGCTTAAATTAAAAGATGCCAGTATTGAAGAGACCATTTACCCAGTAGGAGAGACGGCTATCTTGCTGGCTTAAAACCAAATTAGAAGTAAGAGAAAAATCTTTGATAAATATTTTTGCTGTTATTTATGGTCATGCATATTTTGCAATATTGAGTTTTTAGATATTTGAGAGGATCCTTGCGTCTCCATATTCACTTTCCTCATTATTAAGCTGAATGAATAAAAGCCTTTTATTATGAAATTCTGTATAAAAGCTACTGATTTTAGCTATACAACAAAATGTTACAAATATTTGCTTTTTTATTTGTGTAAAATATCTATGAATTCTGGAATGATAATAGAAATATTGGTTTTTCTTATTTCTTCCAATTTGTTTCCAGTTTTACTATTTTAATACAATTTATTTTTTTAGTAAAATATTTTATCCCGGATGTGTGGGATTCTTTTATCTGAGAATCAAATATCTGAAGAAGATTTGCAACTTATAAAAAACAGAGGAAAAGATATTTTCAATATTTGTAACTATTGTGGGTTTTATTTTGCTTCAAGTGTCCTTTGCATTAGAGGCATCGTTAAACAACCAATTATTTCTGGCAACTATGTTCTTCAGTATAATGGTGAAATATACAATAAAAGCTTCTCTGACACTCATTTCATATCAGAAATAATCAGTGAGACAATTGATAACGGCGCAGATGGATTTGACTTTATCGAGTCTATTTATAATAGAATTAACTGTTTTGAAAATGAAATGGCCATTTTAATTATGTATAAAAATAAGGTTTACTTTTATAAAGATGATGTGGGCAGAAGAAGTCTTGGATATACAAAATCACCTTTTAAAATCGCCTCAAATCAATACACAGAGGAGTTGGATCCACTCAAGTTCTATTGCTATGATGCTTTGACAAAGGAGATACATTCTAAATTCAAACCGTTAAAAGGGATTTTCAGGAGATTTCTCAGATATTCAGAATTTATTCAAAATTTTGTAAAATCTCCTAAATATTTAAATGAATACAGATTTCTAACTGATTATGAAACAGGCCTTAAACTGGATCATCCCGAATCCTTGAGTGAGGAAAGATTGATGGGGGATAATCGCACAGGCTTTAAAAACAATTGCGAGAGTGAGTTGATAAAAGAATTTGAGAATCTCAGAGAAACAGGAAACATAGAAGAAATTGATTTTGTTCAAATATTTACTAAATTATTCTTAGAATCAGTAAAACTCAGGATCTCTGAAGAGGATCCAATTGTCTTCTTTAGTGGAGGAGTGGATTCGGTAATTCTTGCACTGTTTCTACATTTAGCTCTTTCTCATGATAAATCAATTACTTTAATCAATACGGCTTTTCCAAACTCATTCGATCGTAAAAACGGCCAAAAATCTTTTGAATTTCTCAAGCTTAAATATCCTCTCAGAAATTTCATATTCATCGAAAATGATCTGCAAATTGATGAAATCAAAAAGGAAAAGGAAAATATTAAGAAACTGATATTTCCAAAGAACGGAAAGATGGACTTGAACATTGGAATAATCCTGCACTTTTCAGCAATAAAAGCAGAAGGCATGGGGAAGATCGTGTATCTTGGATCAGGTGCAGATGAAATATTTGGAGGATATAACAAATATAAAGAATGTAATGATTATAGCTTCCGAAAGCTCATGGCGTTTGACTTGTTTACAATATCATCACATAATATCTGCAGAGATGACAGAATCGTCTCTAATATGAGCCTTGAGGCCAGGTTCCCTTTCCTTGATAGGCGTATCATTGAGAGAAGCTTTGATCTCCCGGACGAGTGGTTTATTAGAGAAATCGATGGAGTCGTAGAGAACAAGTATATTTTAAGAGAAATATTAAGAAGGCATGGCCTGGAATTTTCTTCAAAGATACCTAAAAAAGCGATGCAATATGGAACTGGAATCCACAAGTATGAAAATGAATTCTAATTGAATGACTTTCAGTAGCAGACCTTTAAGAATTCAGTGATGAGAATATTAAACAAAAATATTTAAAGATCCTTAATTAAAGCCAACAATTAATTTTCCATCTTTAATCAGAACCAGCAATTTAAAGTCGAAATTTAATCGAAATCTGAAATGTAGAATGGACTTTGTCTTCAGCCTCTGAAGCTGGTGTTAATTTACGATAATTAAAAATTATATTCATTAAGAGTATTTTGTATTCAGTAATATACTATTTTCTTTATAATCCTTCAGGCCAAAAGCATCTCGAAATCTAAGGTAATTAAAAACTTAATAAATTTAATAATACGTCAATTTTTATGGAAAAATATATTTAATAATTTGATAAGAGGAATTTAGTAGCAATTTATATGTGAATCATATTTAATAAAAATAGCATAATTATATGAAACTGCCCCTACAAAAAATTCATGAGTTTTTAATCCCTAAAAAAATATTTATGTAAACGATCCTTATTGAATACATCAAATATTAGAAGATTAATGCCCTCAATTTCGAAATGGTCTCTAACAATAATTTAAGTGTAAGAAAACATTGAATTTAAATAATTTATTTGGGCATGGTGGTGAGTGGGAAGGGTCAGGCACTCTAAAGCCTAGATTTGGCAGGTTGACAGGTTCGAATCCCAGTAGATGCAAAATTTCCACAAATTAGAGTAAACATCCGATAACACCATGGCGCTGATCATCCAAGCCGCCTCAAAGAGGGGGTGTATTAAGTAACCGAAAATATAGAATCTTGCCACTACTCACAAAGGTAATAACCTTTAAGGATCGCAGTAGGAAGTAACCAGCAGGCCTCGACGAAATAATATATACATGAAGACTCCTATATTGTATTCTACGAAAGTGTCTACACCACCCAGAGTGCCATGCAAAGATCAGTGTGTGGAGAGGGCGGCGGGAGTGTGATGGGAGAAGTAACTCTGTGCCTTGAGTGTAAGAGTGAATTGGATAGAGCTAGGGTAAATCCTTGTAGCAAGTCCCATGAGCTAGATATACAACCTTTCCCTAGTAGGTGGTAGGATTTAAAGAAGGAATGCTCATGGAAAAGTTCTAAAACCTATGATGGACAAATAGTCTGATTATAAAGGACTATGATATTTGAGCAAGTGGATATAAAGAATCCTAGGATGAATCTCCTTAAAGCTATTTCTAACTTTCCCAGCGCCTGTATATATTAATTGTGTGCGTGAAATGCCTCAAGAAAGTCCTTGGAATATTTTTGAAATATTTTTTTAAGGCTTTTGAATACTTTTGTTTTCGGCCCTGTGGTTTAAGATTTCAAGTTGGTTGGCTCTTTTGAATCTTCAATCGATTCTTCTCTAAAATATTTTCTGCAGTCGAACAAATTGGCAGTCCCACCCACTGTCTAAATAGATTCGTCAATCATATCATCCCTAAGATTTCGTCTTTAGTTGAACTAGTTCAAGGCCAATCTTAGTGGCTAAAAAGCTTCTTCAATGCATTCATATCTAACATTTATTTTGGATTCGAACAATTTAACAGTCTCTCCTAGCGGCTCAATAGATCCCCAACCATATCATCTCTAAGACTTGGTTTATTCTGTGTCAACATATTAATTCTGGGAAATTTGAAAAATTTTTTATCGCGGAATATTTATTTACGGACTCATTTTATATTATTCTTTCGGCTTAAGTTTGGTTTTGAGTTTGCCAATGAAGAGTTTAATCTATTTTGGATATTTATAATGCAAATGCGATTATTTCAAATTTTTAATATAAAATGGAATTATTATGAGTTAAGGTTTCCCGAAGCGGATTCTAGTAATTCTCAAGCAAATAATACAAACTGGGAGCTTGAAATTCGATCAGGCCAAGAAACAATTCTGGACAAAGAAGTTGAAAGAGGAATTCTCTAAGGAGAAGGTCTTTCTCATCTTCGGTTTGTACTATGCATCGGCTCACTCAGCTGATGGATGAATGAAAGATTCCCCAAGCTGACTTTAAAAACCAGGAGGTGAATACCGTTTGTTGTTTATTGATGATTTGAAACTCCTAGCCAAATGGGTTTACTTTAATCGGGATGAGTAACGAGACTCTTAAATTCTTTAGGTCTAAAGGTCTTGAAATAAATAAAGACAAGTCGGCGGCAAACAGTATTTTTGGTTCTAATGAAGCTGTTTGCCTAGAGGGGCCCAAAAGCTATAAATACCTGGAATTATCGAAGATAAGATATGTATGCCTGCCCAGGGATCACCGAGAATTGTGAAATCTGAACATATGAGGAGATCTGGAAGTTTATGTAAAATAAAATTAAACGCAGTGAATTTAATCAAAGCTTTAAATTTGCATCTGATATCTCGCATAAACTAATATGTAGGAGTATTGAGATTAGAACAGAAAGACTTTGGAGAAATCGATTGCGAAGTCCGATAGTTGCTTCTTAAATATCACATACGCATGCAACCGCATGCAAAGAGCGTCTCTATTTTTCTAGATCTGAAATGGAAAGGTACTTCCAATCGGTTGAATTCAAAAGAGAGCATATGCTTCTCCAATTGAAAACTAATCTGATTGCTGGTTATTTTAATTCTACAAGGAGAGATGCACTCTTGAAAGTCGAGAATGATTGCCAGTCTCATCTTTCAAAGATAGATGCTTATCTAAAATCGAAATACGACCAAAAAGAGCCTTTTTCAATTAGGGATCTCGAACTACTTCAAAAATATTTGCTTCTTTTGCGGTTTAAAGAAATATCAATCACATGAAAAGCGATTTAGAACAAAATTTAATCCTCTCATAAGTATAAAGGATTCCTTGAAATGGTTAGTTAATTGAAACACTAAACCAAAGATGAAGCATCACTTTGCAGCCTAGAAGATCGAAACATGTTTTTAGGGGCCACTTCTAAATGCCAGCACTGCAGCAACGCGCCTAAAACAATAGATGACCTCGCTACAAGATGTGATAGAATGCTCTCGCATGAATATACAATACGACATAACTAGGTTTTTGAATGCTTGCACGATCCAATTCGTATCAAATATGGTCTAAAACATCAAAACGATTTAGAGAGCATATCGAAGCTTTTATCCAATCGAAAGTATTTGAGAAAACACTCAAGAGTATAGCTTTCGATTTTCAATGAAGTGTTATAGAAGCAAAGATTGAAGATGCTATTGAGCTAGCCGTCTTTGCAGTTTAGAGCTAGAGTTGAGGAACTAAATGACAATATACAATTAACTCTTAAATAAAATATTACTTTAGAGTTAAGGAGAGGATCGTGATAGATTATCACAAGAAGCATGTTATAACTTGGGATGACAAGAAAATAGGAGCATATATCCAATCCAAAGTATTGAAGAAGACACTCGAGAGTTAAAATTTCGATTACAGAAGAAATACAAGAGATGATGGGATTTAAGAAGCTATTAAGCAAGTAGATGAGACAGCTAACTTACAGGCTTAAAACTAAATTAGAGTCACGAGAAGAAACCAAAACAATCTAACCCTTAAAAAATGTATTCATTTAAATGCTAATTAATGAATATCTTGTTTATTCAATCTAGCTTCCTTCTATGTAAACACAATAACCTTTTAAATCCTTTCTTTCGCAACATATAGTGGGAAATCAAAAGACATTCATTAGTACTCCTAGAGTCTTACTCAAAATAATATTTAGGTTCAAAGTATTTAGGTTTTTAACAATTAAGCTTTTAATGATAAATTATCGAAATAGCGAATTGAAAGGTAATATTCAACAAGGTTAGTATTCAAGTCCTAGTTTGAACTGTAATCAGTAAAATCAGATGATTCCTTTTAGAATGGCTACCATTAAAAATATGAAACAATATATCAGCAAAATATAAACTACTTGCTTAAGAGGAATGCTTTGATTCGAAATAAAGGCGAAATCTACATTTGATATATATTAGGCTTAGAAGAATTGATTTGATATTCCCACCCTTCTTTGATGTGAGTTTAAAGTATTTGAATTAAGCTTCTATTAAAAACAATTAAATTATATATTTAGGGTTTAATATGATAGTTCACTATCATTATTGAATGACAACAGGTTTCACCTCCTATTAAAAACAATAATAGTAAATATTTAAATAATTTTGTAATATTTCTCATATTTTAGTTTTAAAAATTGAGCCAAGTATATTTTTAAAATAGATTAACATTTCATTTCGATTTATTTTTTAAATAATCATTGAGGATTCTATAATTATTATCTGCTATAAAAGTAAAGGCGTTCATCTCATTGATAGAATATGTGTACTTTTCATATTCAAATTCCGTATCATTAATGTGCTTGGTCTGTATTTCCCCAGAATCATCTATGAAAAGCAACATCCCTTCTTCAACGAGTTTGTTGATGAATTCGGTTCCAAACAGTTCTACTCCCTCATCTATTTTTGATTTAAAATCTGTTATATCTTCTGGCTCAATTACTTGTTTTCCATCTACCATGAGAACTCCGGTGCTGAAATCTGCCGAAAACTTCGCTTCCAAAATTTTTAAGAATTCATCGTATTTCTGAGCGGTAAGTTTGAAATTTCCTCTTTTGGAAGTTAGAATAGAAGATTTGCCTTTGAATCCTAATGCTACATCCTGCGAAGATCCTATGAATGTTTTAATGACACAGCTATTTCCTTTATCATAGAATGAATCTTTATAAAGTACGTCATCGAGATATACCTTTCTAATCTTATTAAAATGCTCATTTTCTAAGTCAATAACATATGGTATTGCTCCTGTTGCTGTAGTAATAACATAATCAAGTTTACTCATTTATATTGGGTAAAATTTTTAAATCGGCCATTATTAAAAATTTTCGAGGATTTAATGTTGAATTGCAATTACTAATATATTAGGCAGTAGAGTAATAGAGAGGAAGACAATTCTCATCTGATCAATTATCAGATATTCCAAATAAGTTCAAAAATATAAAAAGGTATCCTATTCGCAATAAAATACAGTTTATAAATAGTTATATTTTTTAGGTTAAAGCAAGTTTAATATATGAAATTCTCTAAGATTTTTCAATGGTTCCTTATATAGGTTTTTTATCTTTATTGTGCCAACTGTAGGATATAAACATTAAATATTCTAATAACTTAATTCAAAAAACTCTAACGACTTTCTTGTCGTTTTTCAGCCGAACAATTCATTTATGCAGGTTTTGGATTAGTTAGAAATATCTTCAAGAAGAATCATCCTAAGACCCTATAACACCGCTTGCTCAAAGATCACAACCGGTATATCACTTTCTTCTGGGCTGTAACCTGATCATACCTTTGTGGCTTCAATTTCTGCCTCCTTCCTAATCAAACTATTTTCCCATCATAGGATGTTGAGCATTTTCATGAGTAGCTACTCAGTTGAGCTAACTACTAACTAACTAGCTTGCATATCTAGCTCATGAGACTGATATCAGGATATACTCCAGATTTACCCAATTCACTCTTAGACCCAGAACACAGACTTAGTACTCCCATCACACTTTCAAAAGCCCGCTTGATCCAAGCATTGATCTTTACATAGCACGCTGAGTGGTGTTGACGCTTTCGTAGGATACAATATAGGAATCTTCCTGTATACAATATTTCACCGGGCCTGTAGCTTACTCCCTACTGCGATCCTTTAAGGGTATTACCTTGGTGAGTAGCAACGAAATTATATATTTTCGGTTACTTAAAGCATTCCCTCTTAGAAGCGTTTGAATTCTCAGTGCCATGGCGTTAACGGATGTTTACTATAATTTGTGGAATGTTTGCATCCACAGGGATTCTAACCCGTCATCCTGCTAAACCAAAGCTTTTAAGTACCCGACCCTTCCCATATACCCCCCCAACAACTTAATAATTTAGAAATTAAGGAGATACTAAATATTTGTGCATAGGTTTTATATTCTTAAATTTGAATTAAAATTGCCCAATACTCACATAAATATTTTAGTTAAATTAACATCTTCTCCCCTATTTCACATTCGGTCAAAACAGTAGATATTAGAGTCTAAATATATATTTTTTAGTTATGAAATAAACAATATTGAAATACTGTTTGAAGAATTAATTTAATGTAATCGAACTGCTTAAGAGTTGTATGTTTTTATAGGCTTATAAAACATATTTACTTGTTGCAACTATATCAACTTAAAATGTAAACCAAGCCGCTTAAGATTTGTATCTTTAGAGGTACCTAAAACCAGTATACTTGTTTCAACGCTAATAACTTGAAACGTAGATTATACACGTTTAGTTAGTATCCTTTTAGACGCTTTGCCAACAGTAAAATATATAAAGGTGTTTAATATTAGATTGAATCAGCATTCAAAAATATTCTAATTAATTCCTTAGAATTCAAAATATTAAAAAGATTTTATGTTAAACTAAAAACAAACTATTTATAAATTACAAGTCATTAAACTCTATCGGCTCAAATGTGATTTTTCTGGGGGGACTGAAGATGTTGAAGCTCTTGACTTGAAGGAGCTCATCTAGAAAATCAAAGCTTTTCCTTTTTCCGATTCTTTCAATATTTTTGTTCTTACAGTCAAAGTCGTGGAGCTTGTGTTTTGTGCTCACAAGCTCATCTTTGGTGAGTATATCTTTTGAAGAACGAGACTCGTGCAAATACATGCATTCGTTATTCTGGCACGGTACATTCTTCAAATAGAAACTACAATACTTCGTAGTTCCAAAAGTGCATCTCAGCACTTTACCATCCAGAAGACTCTCATCAACCTCCTGAATGCATGTTTTGGCCTCTGTGTCGCAACTATATGTGATATATGCGCTTGCAGTTGACTCTATGGGTCTATACTCACTCTTGATATCTGGAACTAATGATCGTTTATTTATTATTATTTTCTTAACATTCCCGAACTGCCCGAAAAATTCCTGTTTTCTAAGTACGCTCTCCTCTGCAAATCTCTGCGGAATCCCAATCACATAAACCAAGTTCTTCTGCATTACTCTTACATTAAACAAGTCTGAGCCCGAGCTGTCCTGTTCATCGTTCATGGGCAAATTTTTCATTTAGAATTTAAATGGTCAACTGCAAACCAATTCGATATCAAATTCAATAACTTAAAAAAGAAACAAATTCAATTTGGAATAAATTTTTTAAAAAATTTGCGTTTGTTTGTTTTGTAAATTGATCGAAAGAGCACGAATCAATCAATTAAGAAAGTTAATGCTGTTGCGATTCAGGAATAGTACAAAATCAAGAAAGTTTTAAATATATTGGATGGAGATAAAAAGAAATACTCATCTGCTAAAGTGCACATTTTAAGAAAATATTCAACAATTTAACTCTACGAGAAGTATAATAGGAGAATCATGTTTGTGAGTTCATTGAAATAAATAAGTTGAAAAGGTTTGGTTTTGATTTATTTTATCAGTAAATTTGGATTTTTAGCATATTTTCTACTTGCATCATTAGATATTGAAGAGACCATTAAATGAGTGGATGAAAATGTTAGCCTGAAATATTGAAATCTAACCTTAGCCAAGATTCAAAAACCATAGCAATCATACTTCAAATAAAGATTTGTTCTTTTTATATGCTCCGTTAAGAAATTATATCAAGGAACTTATGATTTTTCCAGAGGGTTAGAGAAATAAAAGGAAAGATTTACTTTTGCATGATCATATTCTTTTATAGCTCTTTGCCAAGTTCTTAAGATTTTCCAAATCCTCCAATTGAAATTATCTTCCTAAATATTAATACTACGAAATATGCAAGGGATTGATTGCAGATATAAGATAGTTAAGCGACTGCAAAGCTTAAAAGAGATCATATTAATACTACGAAATATACAAGGGAGTGCTTGCAGATATAAGATAGTTAAGCGACTGCAGAGCTTAAAAGGGATCATATTAATACTACGAAATATGCAAGGGATTGATTGCAGATATAAGATAGTTAAGCGACTGCGCAGCTTAAAAGGGATCATATTAAAGTTTAAATTATGATTGAAATATGAACCATGTGTATTTTAGATTGTAAGTTGAGATCTAAGTATAAAATGGTTTGAAGTAAAGAAAAAGGTGAGAAGGATTTTCCAAAAACTTTGCTTTGCACCCAAAAAGAATTTTGAACTCTAACAACTAATAATGAGAAGATGCCCGCGTTTTAGTCAAATAAAAGGAAATTTTAAATTACAGTTATAGAAGTTGGAATTACAAATCTAGATCTATTACAAGTGGTAGAGAATGCAATGTTGAGAAAATACGATTTATCAGCCAATTATTGCGAGCTTATATACAAGTGTAAACCCAAGATAATGCCTTCCGTAATGGCATGAGTTGGTGACAGTTTACCACAAAGACATATTAGAGAATTAGGAATATTATCTAATGCTGAAGCATATATCCGATCGCGAATATTAAAGATGAGTATATCATTCGATCAAAGGTGAAATCTCGTTGAAGAGGATGAACTCGAAGGAGAGGTACCGGAGGCCGTAAGGAGGTTGTGTATGGCAGAGCAAGGAGTACCTGAATCTAAAATGACTCAAGAAACAACAAAATTTATATTAATGCATAAATAAATTATTTCAGAAATTAAATTGTTGATGTATAACAGGCATGGTCTTTCTGCTTAATGATTATCTTCCTAATAAAATATGCTAATCTTGGTTCTTTATTATTTCCAGCTGATTTATATTTAACAGGAAAAGTCATTTAGTGATATAATGCATTCTATAGTATCTGCAGTGAATCTTGATTTGTGATCTATTCTAGATGATCCTTTTTCTTTCAAGCGGGGATATATGTATCGAGCTTTCATACCAGTAACTATCTAATATTCAAAGCTCGCAAGAGTAAGATCGAGGTAGGCTCCAAGGTTTATTTTGGTCGACAGAACGTAGATCTTAGAAAGGTGGGCTGATCCTCAAAACCTATTAATTGTTTATTGCCATTCACTATATTCAGGGTTTGAATTAGGTATATCCTTTATGTTTATATTCTCGCATGATTGATTTATTTAATATGGCACGTGCCTTTCTAGCCAATGTTGATTGCCTTCCCCGGCTTTAGAATTTTCCTCTTTATGCAATCCTCTCCTTATTTTCAATTTCCTGTATATTTAATGTCTATTCTCATATCGCCTCAATTCATATTTCCTTTTTCTTTAATTTCTCAAAAATATTCTTTACTTCTCTTTTCTTGAATTTTCATTTTCTTATATTCTATCTTTCCATAATCTCTGTGCTCATCTTTTCATGTTTGTATAATTCTTGATTTAATTTCTCAAAATATTCTTTATTTCTATTTCCTCTTTTCTGGAATTTCCATTTTCTTATATTTCTATATTTCAATAATTCTTGATTTAACTTCTCAAAATATTCTATATTTCTATAATTTCTGTATTTCTATAATTCTTGCTTGTATTTTCTATAATTCCTTATATTTATCAAGAACAATTTGTTTGAACCAAAATATTTTACAGCCCTGAATGGCTGCAGGCTTTGACTATGATAGTTATTTAATGTTCAATCCAGAAGGAAAAGTTCGACAGCTGGAATATATCAGAAGAGCAACAGAACTTGGAAACACCTGTGTTGCCCTGTCGAATGATGATGTAGGAGTCATTATAGCCCACAATCCTCTTCGATCTCCACTCGCTGAACCGCAGAAGAAGATTTTTGAAATAAACGACAATTCTCTGTTCTCTTTTTCTGGTATTACCAACGATGGCCTGGTGATCGTGGACTATCTAAAAACATCATCATTAATAGAAGATGTAATAAAGGACAGAAAGTTCCATCATCTCCACGTGTTCGATGATCTTTGCTATGACGCTGCCCAGCGCACTCTGACAGACAGCTCCAGGCTTTATGGTGTAGCAGGAATATTGATTATGGACTATAACGGTATTAAAATTGTAGAGTTTGATCCTACTGGAATTGCAAAGGAAACAATAGGAAGCTCCATTGGGAACAGATGCCAATCCTGCAGAACAATACTTGAAAAAGATTTTGAGCAGTTCAAGGATGCGAGTGGTGAAGAGTTGATTCTTTGTGGCCTTAAAGCCCTTAAAAATGCGCATCCTGACAACGATGGACATGATCTGAAGCCTGAGGAAATCAATATTTACATAATTGAGAAAGGCAAGGGATATAAAAAGATTGATGCAGCAGAGTATATTCAGTAAATATTTACTTAAATATTGCTTAAAGACCAGTTTTAATTTGTTGTTTAAGATACCAGTTTTAATTTGTTACTTAACATACCAGTTTCAATTTGTTATTTAAGATAATTTGAAAGTGTTAAAATTAAAAAGAAATCCAATAAAGAAATGACAGATAAAATTGACCAAATTGTTTTTGTGAAGTTGAAGCCCTCTTAAATATCATCATTAATTTTTTGAATAGGAATAAATGACAGATAAAATTGACCAAATTGTTGTTTTGGAGTTGAAGACTTCTTAAATATCATCATTAATTTTTTGTAATAGGGATAAATGGCAGAACAAATTGTATTTTTGGAATTGAAGCCTTCTTAAATATCATCATTAATTTTTTGTAATAGGGATAAATCTATCAAGCTCATGATTATGAAAGTTGAAAATCATCACAAATCATTAAGAAGCTTGGTAGATCTTCCGAGATTCGATGGACTACATTTTTAGATATCATCGTTATGAATCTGGATATATGTGCAAATCCTTAACCTTTTTATTTTAAAATAGCTTCAATGCAAGGTTTGTAGATAGTTCAAGCCCCATTACTTATTGCCATTCCAAATACCATCATCATGAACTCGGATTAATAGTTCAAGCCGTTGGCCTTTGTATTTACTTGAGGTCTTAGATATTCGCTTAAATTTGCAATTTCTTGGGTTTTGACAAAATAAGTGGCTGCATGCTCAAACATTGCCAAAATTTAAGCCTTTTGATATTTGCATTTCTTATAAATACACTCTTTTGTTTAATAAGGAAAATTCCGAATGCCATGACTAGGCAGGGTGGGCGGGTAGCATAACGATATTAAAGAGCTTGCCGTGACCAGTAATATCGAAGCTTTTATTTAAAGTATTGAAGAAGAAACTCGAGAGCATATCTTTCGATTACCGACGAGGTTTTAGAGAAGAATGGATTGAAGATGCAATTAAGCCAGCAGGCGAGACAGCTTAAAGCCAGAGTTAAGAAAATTAAAGACAATTTTAAATAAAATATATTTTCCATTTTATATAATTTATATTTAAGCCTTGAAGGCGCCTTCAAAATAATGAACAAATCTGATGATTAGTTACAAATCTATTTATTTATCTTTCTAAATACTTGAAATGATCTAATATTACCGGTTCTTCTATGCCGTTGATGAAATATCCTAGGGATTCCATGTATAGATCTGCAAGCTCATCATTCTCATCTCTCTCAACAACCGTTGGTGCATGGTGGGCCTGAACTTCTGCTCTCACTTCCATAAAGTATCTCTCTATAATACTCAGGATCCTCCTGGCCTCGTTGAATATAAATGAATTGGGATCTTGTGTTTGAAGGACGTGAGTAAAGAAATGTCTAAAGACACTCTCAATCTCAATGATGTTCATTGGATCTTTTATTAGCTGTGCTGCACTGAAGACCGAATGGCTATTATGGGATGTGAATATTTTGAAGCTATCTTCTGCTACTATAATTTGCAGGATCCTTTGTAGCATTGAGGGCCGCTTTATAATTCAATAAAATTTTTCATTCAATAAACTAAAAGAGCAAATCTATTTATTTAGATGAATAAATACAGAAGATTTGATATATTGCAAAATACCTTTTAATAAGCGTGAAAATATGCTAGAATAAAGAAGTTCGTTTTGAGTTGCTGCAGCTAGTTCAATTATTTGCTTCCTCTGGAATCAGATGCTCTTTGTCATTGCATGGCCAATTTTTTCACCACTTCCGATACTCTCCTTCAAGGCCATGCATTTCAACGAGATTCCGGGTGAATCGAATGATATACTTTTCCGGGCCAATAATATTTTTTAAAAGATATTTAAATTGTATGGTAAAGCGTCAATAATCAAAGATTATGAGCAGGTTAACCCCAGATATTTATTAGGCTACAGAATGTAAGCCAAGAGTAGTCTGGTGGAACCTCAAAAACAGTTAATGAAATAAGCATTTTTGAAGAGCAGATTATGATAATAGTTCAAAGAGAGATTTATGTTTTGTTCGTCAGAGAGAATTTTATAGTATTTAGAATTAAACAAGAGCTTATATCTCCGGACTGAACGGAAGCAAGTGTATATGGAATATAAAAACTTTCAATCCAGCGAATGAATAATTCTTACTTAACCAAAGGGGCTTTGACCCGAGAAGAGTGATATTTCTTCATCAAAATCAAAACTTTCAATCCAGCGAATGATTAATTCTTGCTTAACCAAAAGGGCTTAGGCCAGATAAGAGTGATATTTCTTCTTCAAATTAAAGTTGAGTCTCCTCTTCTTTGGATGATAGGATAAAAATAGATTCCTGTAAAACGTGCAAATTTTGATCCAGGAGCCTTTGGCTATTCAAAACCAAAAATATTGCTACTCAAAGCTTATTATTTGGTATTCAAGTCTCAAAGTATATTTGCTTTAAATCCAGTTTCTTCTTGAATTGTAATAGAATTTAAAACGTTAGTTAGGCGCAGGTTAATTACACTATATATAGCGAGCATAATTAATAAAGAATCTTCAATGAAATATTTTTCTAAACATATTTATTAATCCCTGGACAACTTTTCAATTCATTGCTTTTAAATCCAGCTTTAAATTTAAGATTTTGATATAAAAATGAGCAATCTGTCAGGATTATAAATCCAGCTTTACATTTAAGATTTTGATATAAAAATGAGCACTAAATGCAAATGTTCTAAATCTGGCTGCTATTTGATATATCCTTCAGCATTTAGTGCCAATTCTGTTTAAAGCTGAAATGGTCAATATTAATAATTGATATGGATACATTTTCACATTTCATTCATAGACTATTAGATTCTATTAAATTACCAGTATTTTCAACTTAAAAAATTTTTAAGATAAAAAATATTCAAATTCAACTTTAAAATATTCTGATAATTTTTTAATAATTTTATACATTTATTTATTCAGCAGAAGCGTACGAGTGCGTCACAGGCCTTCTTATCATCTTCATCCATTTCCATATAATTTAAATCGCTCTCCTCGTCGTAATGTTTTTCATTCACGGCATCACACACACTTCGGCTTCTATTGCACTTAATATTTGTAAGACTCACTTCATTGCTATCAGCATAGGATGGAAAGGGAACGTGGTTGTAACCAGACGGGATATGCATACCGCGACTGACGTTAGCTGCATGGCTGACACGGGTGCTGAGCTCAAACATGCTCTGGCATCTTCCGCGCATCATGGACTGTCTTCTAAGTATAGTACTATTCCAGTAATTCTTGATAGCATTGTCGGTGCGCCCGGGAAGATGCTTGGCAATCTCAGACCATTTGTTTCCAATCTTCGTGTGCAAGTCAATTATTATCTGGTCTTCTTGTGCAGAGAAAGGAGCTTTGTTTATTTCCGGATTGAGATGATTGTGCCACCTTTCACGGCACTGCTTTCCTTGACGGGTACCGAGAAGTTTGGCGAGATAAGACCAGTTGCGAGGAGAGTACTTGTGAACAAGCTCCCTTAGCTTCTCGTCCTCCTGCCTGCTCCATGGCCCTTTGTTTATGGGACAGTGTCTGTGGGTTGAGAATCCACTCATATCCGAATCGTTATCCATGTGGGGTGAAAATGTTTTTTATTTATATTTTTGATGAGTCAAAAAATTTGTTTACAGCTGATCCAAAAAGAGAATTAAAAGTCTTTGATAGGTGGGCACTGGAAACATTAATTTTTGACCAGTAAATTCTCTGATTATTGATGTGAGAAACAAAGTATGAAATGTCTCACGAGTTAAATCAAAAACGCGACAGAAAGCAGTTTTACGCTTCATCTTGTTAATTTGAGTTTTGGGAAAACGAAAGCCAGTTAAATAATAAATCAAAAACACGACAGAAAGCAGTTTTACGCTTCATCTTGTTAATTTGAGTTTTGGGAAAACGAAAGCCAGTTAAATAAAAATAGAGGAATAGTAAACCACCAATAATTTAAATTTCCTTTCCTTTCCTTGCAAAAATATGGAAATAGTGAAGCTCATTAATAATTTAAAGTTGAGAAAACCATTTCATTCGAGAATAAGCAAATTGTAAAATCTACCAATAATTTAAAGTTGAAATTGACTTAATTTTCTCTTTTTAAAAATGTAAAAAATTTTATTAAATTAATCAGTTAAGAATAATTACGTTTATTTGAAAAGTTTTTCTTATTTCAAGTCCACTCATATTAGAATCTTGGGGCATTGCATCTTTCTCAAATATTCATATGCATAATTCCATACCTTCTTATATAAATTAATTCGATGAAACAAATGTTTTGAGATTAAAAGATATTTTTTACGGATTTCCAAGAGATATGAATCAGTTCATTTTTATAAGAATTTAACTGAAGCTTAGATTATCGGAAACTCAAATCAAACACGCGTTCAAACTCCTTTAGAATTTTAATGAATTTTTATTTGTTTTTAAATATTTTGCTGGTTTATCAAAATGTCATCAGAATCATTCAATTTGTTGACATAAAAAGTACAAATCAAAAAGAAGATTAAGGATGTCTTGAACTAAATGAAAAACTATTATAAAGTTTATTAATATAATACAGAAGAATCATTCCTGAAATCTCTCTTAAATTTGACTTTCAACGTTTGAATGGATAGCTTTTAGTACTAAATGGATTTACCAATTGCTGCCGCTTTTTGAATGCTAAATGAAATCGAACATTAAGAAATGCAATAAATACACTTTAAGTTCCAAATATCAGTTGAACGTGTCGGATTCATCCTAGTTGCCAATTGAATAATCATAAAGATAGCATAATCGATCAGTGCAGGTCTAATTATAATTAAAGCCTCAAACAATCATATAGATATCACGTTCGATCAGTATTGAGCAATTCATAATCAAAATATAAAAGCAGCTGAAGAAAGAATCATAAAATTACCATTTTCTATTTGAACACCGTTTTAATTTGTATATATGCCGAAATTTATCTTTGGTCCTAGAATTTTTATTAAATCTGAATTGAATATCTTGGTCTTCCCGCAAATAGATGATACTGACATATTGGCGCAAAATTGAATCTGTCAAAGTAAGCCAATTATTTTCAAAGTTAAGTAGAATGAATTCGAAAGATTCGAATATGGACGGCAAATTAAGCAAAACGATTTAATTCTAAGCAAATGAATGGTTCATATCATTATTTTCCTTTCTAGTCTTTTTTGTTCCTAAGAGAAATATTATTAAAATTGCTTTTACAAAAAAATGATTGTGGCTACTTACAAATAGAATCTTATACTTTTAGATTAGCAAATTTTCAGGTAAATAAAATTTATTAAAACAGTCATTTTTTAAATTAGGTATTTTAATCTTTGAATAAACGTTCTAAATTAAAAATATTCATCTTTTTCAACAGATAGTTTATTCGGATTATAATAGTATTTTTAACCTTTCACATGTGTATCCTTGATCAATATTTTCTTATATTTCTTTCAAATTATCCCGATGGCTTATTTACTCACGCAATTCAAAGGATTTTGATCATCATTTATGTTCGCTTCGAATTCATCTTTGTTATTTAAATATCTGGTGTAGCCGATTGCTAACTATCTTGATCGAGCAAAATGTATGATTTTGCAAATTTCATGATTCTTTAGACCAGAATGTATTCAAATCGAAGATCTGCAAAGCAAAATATATGGTTTCTGCAATTTCATAATTCTCTATACTAGGATTTATCTGACTTGACGATTTACTGGTATATTTATCCCCAGTTCATATTACTGTATCCATTTGCATTCTTCTTAAACATCTTCTCTTTTAATTAAATGTACTGATTAGTTTAATCAAAATTCCTAACAAACAAATGATTAAAATTTTGAATTCAAGTTTTACCAGGCAAAAATAAAAAGCAAAGAGCACAGGAAGTAGTATTCTAACTATAAATTGGTCTCCCAGCTTTTTTCGCAAGAGCATATATATAAGCTTTGGCTTCCTATTGATCCTTCTTCATTTGTATACTTTTTGATCAAACAGATGGCTGACTAAATTGGTAAATCAGAACTGCTTTTTGGCTTTCATTTATTATAAAATGTTAGTTCTCTCAAAAGGAATAAGATTTTAAGATTAAGCATTTAGTAATCAATGCTTTTTTGGCTTCTACATTTGAAAATTTTTATGTTCTTAAATACTAAGGCGTATATCTAAAGCCAATAAAATAATTGAATATTTTGTTGCAAGCATAAAATGAAATAGCGATTCAATCTATTTCTTAGGTATGCTCTGTCATTTTTATATCAAAAAGGCATACGTTTCCTTATTGAATTTGCATATCATTTTTATTAAATTATAAAAACCAAGCTTAAAGAAGAATTATTAGTAATTAGAAATGTTTATGCACAAAGGGAGTCACTGGATCAGGGATTGAGAGGCGTTAAAAAAACCACTGGCAAAAAGTTTTATCCTTCGCTATTCCATTTACCTGTTCTGATATCTAGCAGCCCATGGTGAAAATGTGGAAGGTTTGTAGAGATCCTGCCAGGGGTCAAGTTTCTCCATTCCTGTAGAGGTGGTGAGGGTTTTAGCAACTTTGAAGGCAGTAATCAAGTTCCCCCACATACAGCACTGGCCTCAGTGACTGCTCAGATATCTGGGAACGCTTGGAAAATAATCTTCTCATGTTTAGGAGAAAGAGGGCTCAGTACGATTTAAAAGGCTAAACCTGATACAAAATAGGGGGGCTCTGAGTAAGTCAACCACCGGCCGTCTGTAGAAAGCTCCTGCTTCGGAAGACGAGGATGATAAGAAACCTGGCTAATGGCAGCTAATCTTTCAAGTCCACACAGGCTTAACGCCTCTCGACACTCGATGCAGGATACAAGTCTACGCGCTATGATTAACTGGTGTAGCTATCCAAGGAAAACGGGCTATTTAGTCTAATCGATATACTCCTTGTGGCGGTTTCGTCGTTCCACATAGTTGTCGCATAGGGCCAAGAACCTCACAGATTATTCTGTATTCACATGTTGACCTCTACGACTAAGCCGGGAAGCTTAAAATCTAACCGAGTGATTTTTAATTAAATTTTATGCCCAAAATAATTAAGAAATGTAACGTAATAAAAAATGGTTTATATAATTTAAAATAACTAAAGAAGTAGATTAGCGATCATAATAGATTAGCTCTTAATTTAATTATTTTAAATAATTTCTCATGAGCATCGGGTTGGAAGGGTCGTGCACTTTTAAAATTTGTTCGACGGGTGAAGTGTTAGAATCCTTCACCAATGAATTATCTATAAATTATGCCAAATCACGGTAACGGCATGAAGCTGAAGATTCCACTAATCTTGAATGAGAAGCATTCCATAAGTGAAAAAACTAAAAAATCGTTACAATTCTTAATTGGTTGGGTTGTGAGTTCCCAAAAGCCTCGATGAAATAAGGTATACCCGAAGAATTCTGTATTTCATACTACAATGTGTTCAAACCATAAAGTGCTCGAGTTTAATAAAAGTTGAAGAGAATGAATTCAGCCAGCGAGACTGAAATATTAAGCCTGTTAACGAATATAGGATCTGATTGGCGGATCTGAAACAAATATTTCAACGTTTTTTGTTTCATAAGATAATCTAAAACTTTTTACAAGTCGGTGGGCTGCCCAACTGAGTGACTCCCAATGCAAATTCTTCCCTGAATGATGCAAAATTATTTGATGGGAAATCGAAGCCTATCACAGATATTAGCGTTTCACAGTTTAGATGAATAAGGATTTTGAAAAGTTTATTTGAACAAATGAATGTCTTGAACCATATACTGATTCTCTTTAAAGCTATTTTCACTGATTTCAACACAAGATAAGATATATTGCTCGGTATAAATGTTGCAGAAAACTCCAAATGATATTTTTAACAATATACTGATCATTTGGCGCGAAAGATCTCGAATATTAGATTATTCTAATAATTACTCTCTTTTATACTTCAGAAAGATACGAATTTGAAAATGAAATTCATTTAATTTAAACAATATTGGCCTATTCTAATAATTACTCTCTTTTCTACTTCAGAAATATACGAATTTGAAAATGAAATTGGTTTAATTCTAGCAATATAATATTGCATGTGCTAAAACTGCTATTTTAGAGGAGTTTATTTATATGTTAATATTCAAAAAGTCTTTGAGTATTTTCAGATTGCGGAATAAAGTGAACAATCATCCAAAGCATTGAAACGGGCAATTTAAAGATGCAGAATTATTATACTATAAAAAATATTTAATAGAAGATCCACCGCAAAACTCGTGATTTTTATCCTGGAAACAACCCAATGCTATTCTGATGAGCTAAGATTATTCGATATTGAAGGCTTCATTTAAAGCTAAGAAAACAATAAAGCAACTTATTTTAAACATTTTAATAAAAGAACAGATCGAAAAATTCAGAACTGTCAATATTCTGCCCATTTCCAAAGTCATACAACCGAGCACTAAAAGCCAATAAACTCTTGTAAAAAATACATGTGGTTCAAGAGCTGGCAACTGTTTCAAGGTGATTGTATGAAGTAATAGACGAAACATTGACTATGGGTGATGTATCTATCGGGGTTGTGAGAAGAGAATGAACGCAATCTGAGAATATTTGTGACCCAGATTCTGAACAAGAGGAAAGGTTTTCACTTGCGTCCGGTGAGAGCAAACTACACTGATAATCTTGCATGTTTTCAGATGAAGAAGATTTAATCCTTTTTCTCTGGCTTGTTGAAGGAGACCGCTGAACTTCGAGTCCAATTTTCTTGAGATAACTTTTCCTAGCTGCTAATCGATTGCTTATCGCTGTCTTCCATTTCTGCCCCTCCAAGTTTGTTTTCGGTCTCCGCATGGGAGGGTAAATTTGAAAAAATAAATATGAAAATTTCTCAAATATTTTTGATTTCAAAAAGGAGCGAAAGAATCAATCATATAAAAATCGAATTAAATAAATTTTTATTACTGTAAATTTTTTATTATTTTCAAATCTACATACAAATTCTGAAGAAATAAGGTGGGATATTTCTTCTTCATATCAAAACAGAATGGCTTATCTTCAGTTCTTTTTTATGCCTAATTATTTTTAACCAAATAGTTATAAAGTAATTTCTGATCCTCTTGAATATGATTCGTTGAAACTAGATTTGAGAAAATATATAATTTTCATAGATTCAATATAAGAGAATTAGGAATACCAACAAATGTTGAAGCGTACATCCAATCACTAATACTGAAGAAGAGCGTATCATTCGACCGAAGACGAAATCTCGTTGAAGAAGATGAACTCGAAGGAGAGGTATCGGAGGCAGTAAGGAGGTTGTATATGACGGAACAAGGAGTACCTGAATCTAAAATGACTCAAGAAACAACAAAATGAAAAAATATATACTAACCCCTAAATAAAATATTTCATTCATTCGATGACTAAATCATAAATTAATAAAAATTGTTGATGATTATTTAAATATCAGATTGAGATTTTCAAGTTGCTGTGCTCTAAATTTTCTCAGCAAGATCAACTATATAAGACGCATTAATATTGTTATTGCTCAAATCAATTTTTGGCAATTTCTTTAATCCTTTAATTGATAAGAAAATATATTTAGCTCCTTCTTGATCTATATTATTATACTGCAAATCCAAGAATTCTAAACTTTCTAATTTGGAAAGCCCAGAAGAAATGTTGGCTGCTCCTTCACAGCCTAAGTGATTAATTGAAAGATCAAGATGGGTCAAAAATGGCATTTTTTCAAGTGATTTTGAAATATAGGAAATATCTTCCGCTGACAAATTAAGACATGAAATATTAAGATAATTTAAATTTCTCAAATGAGCAAGTGCTGATGAAATATATTTCCACCCGTCCTCTTCTAAACTAATTCCCAAAATATTAAGATGTTTTAAGTTATTCATTTGAGAAAGTGCGGCAGAAAATATTTCAACTCCTCCTAAATTAATACAAGCAAATTGAATTTCAAGTTTTTCAAGCTTAGTAAATCCAAGCAAAGTTGAGGAAAAAACTTGTATTGAACTAATACTTGAAATGAGGTCCGCTGAAATCTCAAGGGCGGTTAAATTCTTCAATTTTTTGAGCTCTTTACAAATATCACACTTCAATTCATTTTCAACTGCTTCTCTATCATCGATAATGTGATTATTGATTAAACCTATAATATAAATGCTTTTCAATTTTTTCATCTTTTCTAGTGTTTCAAAAACATATTTGGCCCGTTTAAGTTCATTGGAATTTAATTTTAACTCCAAAACAAAGTGCTCATATTCCAAATTTGCTATTTTTGAATTCCAAAGCTTAAATATTTCTGCTTTGGGTATAGAATATGTTTCTAGCCAGTATTCAATGATTTCATATTCACCCAAACTCTTGAGTTCTTCAAACAAAAATACTCCAAAAATATTTCTTGTTGCATAATCTTCGATATTAACTGATTTTAGAATGATATTCGCCGTCCCTTTAAGAGAATTAATTTTATTGCTGTAGATTTTTGTATATTCAGGATTTTTATCAATTTCAATTTTAACGATACAATCATATATTTCAGTTAATCCTTTCTTCTTCTCTTTATGTGATTTAGACAAGTCCAAGAAATAGACGTTAATGAATGGATCGGTTGCATTATTAACAATAGCATTGTTTTTTGACAATCCAATAAATCTTTTTAAAATATTAATGGGAAGTGGATCAGTTTTCGAAATGATATTTAGTCCTTCATATTCATCTTGGATGAAACAATCTAGAATTTTACAGGTTTCTCTATCTTTAGAAAAAAAACTTTTTAAGTCTTGTAAAGTGGAGGCTGAATTATTATAAAACGAATGCTTGAATTGCGATAAAATTCTTTCGTTATTTTTAAACAAGTCTTCAATGAAGTTTAGATTGAAGGATTTTGCTTTTCTTTCATCTAAAATTATTTCTATGAATGCATGTTTAGGTGTTTGTGAAACCTTAATCACAATTTTTTTTACATTTTCATAGAAAACAAGGTTAAAATCTCCAAATAATTCTGCTTTTTTTGAGAGACCCATGTCTTGCCGTTCAAACTTTTCATAAGGGAATTCAACTTCAAATTCTTTTCCAGCTATTTTAGACATCATTTCAAAAAGTGCTTTTAATTTCTGTTTAATATTTTCACCATCAAACCCTACCCAAAATTTTGTATGGTCTATGTTGCATATTCTGATAAGAACATTCATCATATTAATTATACCAGTTTCTACTTCGTTTCTTAATTTACCATGTTCTTCGTTTTCAATAATTTTATTATAAACAATTTGGTTTAGATTAAATTCATTTGAATCCTCTGGACCAAAATCACTAAGGTCTTGAATAACTTTCGACCAATCATTTCGAACATCTGTAGTTGTCGCAAATATATATTTATGCTTGCTATAAAAATCTTTTAGAGTAAAACTATAATCATGATTAACAGTATGATTTAAATCAAATTTTAAATTTTCGACATCATAACAAGATTTTTTAGGGTTATAAAAGATACAATTGCAAATATTTAGAAGTGATATATCTGCGCAATCAGAGAATGTTTTTGATTCAATAACTTTTTGTTTACTTCTGTTATATCCTGGAATAGTGCTGTGTGATGATGGTGGATTCCTCTCAGAATAAGGAAAACCTTTAAATTGATTGTTGATTTTTAATACCTTTTCAATAACGTCTGGTATGGTTTCATATTTTTGAAGTTTTTCGTTAATTGTTTCGTCAAACATTTTAACAAATTCATCCTCATCCATATCTTTTAAATTATCTCTAACATTTTTAGTAACTTTGGCACCAACTTTATCAAGAATATTTTGAATGTATTTTTGAAGATCTTTTGGTTTGTCAAGTGCTTTTAAGACAAAAGCATGAATCATCATAAGTTTAATTGTTTTATCTGAAAATACTGATTTGGTTTGTTTGACGCCTTTAGATGGTACAAAATCGAAACAAATTCTTCTTACCCTATCGAACGGTGTTATTTCTTCGGTACTTGGATTAATTTGCATATTAGTTAATTTCTCGTCTAATACTAGATCCGAAAATATATCTGAAAGTAACTCGATGCCTCCATCAATATTATTAATAAATGCTTTTCCAAAATTATCTTTCAAATTTCGGATGTGGCATAGCAATCCAGTCGGTGAAGGAAATAACTCAATAGCAAGATCAGATATTGTGTCTTCACTTTTATCTTTTGAATACATTCTTAAATTGCCGCTTAGACCAATTTTTAAATTGGGACCAAAAAATCGTATACTACTCAAAGCTCCGGTGGCTTCAAATAGATATCCGTAGATGGGATTGAGAATAGTAGATTCCACTATTGATGAAAGGTTTTTAGTCGAATAATTCAATGATTGATCTCGATTTTCGTTACTGAATTCGTTCGTGATATTTTGAATTGGATTATCAGAAAATTCAAGTAATGGCAGGGGATGTTTTATTGAAACATTTGATGATTGAGCATGCTTTTCGATATTGAATTCCTTAATAACATCTTGAATTTGATTAACTGATATTTCAGAGTAAACGGCTTTCATTAAAATTGCAAATATATAGCAGCAATTGTAGATCATGAGGGCTGATAAAATTTTTTAATTTTAGATTTTTGAAGAGCATTTTGACTGAACACTAAAAAATTTTTAATAAAATAAATTCAACGAATTATATCATAGAATCCAGTAACTCAACAAAATCTCTTTTTTGGTATCGAAATTAAAATTCATGTGTTAATCAGTTTATTAACTGTTTAGAACTAAATTATTTATTTAAAGGTTTGATGTTTTGGTTTTTTTCTCTCTTGAACATGATTTGGTTGTAAGCTTGAAAGTTAGCTGTATCTCGCACTTACACAAAATCTTCTTTAATATTATCATATCTTACATTTCTGCTAGATCGAAGGATGAAATTTTGGTATTCTACCACTATACTTTAAATTAGATGTAAGTTTCAGGTATTTAGTAGAAGCAAGATATTTAACTTTTTCTTTGATATCCAATCATGATTCCTTGCCTGACCATTAAATGCGGAATATTTCAATTTTCGATTTATAAAATTGAGGTACTTCATAAATTCTTAAATTCTCCGATTCTACTGAATGTAAAAATCATACTTTGTAATTCTTGCTTCAATTTGAATGATTTTAGGTCTTTTTTACAGTGAAAGTATTGGTCTAGACGATCATGTTGGATTTTATATCTGAAATCAGCATGTTGTCAAATCATATTCACTATATTCGAAAGAAACTTTTTATCATACTGCGGCTCAAGCTAAAATCATAAGACTATGTACAGCATCATCGAATTCATAAATATTAAAGAAGCACTTGACTGGTTCAATTGGAATGCATTCTTTTAAAATCTATTAAAATAAATTTAATTAAGGGTTTAATATTTTTTTGTCGTTTTGATCTTGCTTAATCAGGGCTAGAAAATCTCAACAGCGGTTAATCTCTTGCCTGCCTCTGTTACAACATTTTCTTCTTCACCATAATCTCTTAGTTCTCGTCTATAATCAAAGGAAACACTCTCAAGTGTTTTCTTCAGGACTCGAGACTGGATATATGCTTCAATGTTGCTAGTGATTCCAAGCTCTTTCAAGTATTTCTTGTGGTATGAAGTTACCACATCATCCCAGGTCATAACATAAGGAATTATTTTTGATTTGCTTTAAAATCTATTAAATATATATTTTATTCAAATTAGCTTCTATCATTGCGCTATTCGATTTAAATTCTATTACGAGTTTAAATAACAATAAAAATATGGATAAATTAAAATTTAAATATACTTTATTTATAAATGGAATGCCTCTCGATGTGTGAGCATCCTTTTAAGTCTCTTCTTATCTTATAAAAATAATCTATCCCTTCTCGGTTTATTAATTCTACAAATTCCTCATCATGAGTAATAATAATCAATTGGGAATTTGTTCTTTCTCTAATTATTTTAGATAAAGTGAGAGCTAAACTCTCAATATTATCCTTATCTAAATTAGTTGTTGGTTCATCAAGGGCCAAAATATTACAACCTGCTGAAAAGGAATCAGCTAATGCTAGGCGTATCAAAATACTAGCTATCATTTTTTGTCCAGCTGAGCATCTTCCTCGCATTTCCATCGCAATCCCATTCTTAACCATGTCAATTCTATAATTATATGCTTTAGATTCTGATGTTTCGGATTTTATTGCAATATAATCAATATCGTCTCCTCTGTAGGTATTTGACCATAGCTCTCTTAAGTTTTCATTTAGTTCTTCCAATTTGGAGCTATGAAAATCCACAATAGATTTGTCGAGACCATTTATACATTTTTCAATATCAGAAATGCTTAATTCAAGAATTTTCAATTCTACTGCGCATTTTACATATTTTACGTTTGCTTCTTCATAATTACTGTTTAGATTATGCTTGAGATCTCGAAGGTTCATGTTTAATTGTTTTAATTCACCACTTAGTGAGGATTCATTACTAGCCAAATCTTTTCTCTTTTCCTCATGATCTAGCAATTTTTTCTTATATAAGACTAACTTGTCGAAATCAACATCTTTGAATTCTTCTTGAATTTTTAAGATTTTGCATTTACTGCTTCTTAATTTAAGGTTTTCCGTTGCTATCTTGAGTTGGGATTTCAAAATGTCAAGATTAGCATTGAATTCAATAGTTTTTTGCCTTTGTTCCATTATCATATTTTTAGAATTATCATATTTTTCTAAAATGTCAACTGGTATGCTCGAATTTGCGAAGATTTTTTCTTTTTGTTGTAAATCAATGACAATTTTATTAAGATCATCAATCAAGCCTTCTAATTCCTTTAATCTTTGAATTTTCAATTCAATCTCAAATTTTCTTTTTATTGATTCGGCAATAAATCGATCCAATTCTTCACTTTTCATCCATAAGGATTCTTCCAAACCCCTGATATCAAAAGTTTCATAGTTAGTTTCTAAACGTTCATTTCTCTGTTTTATAATATCTCTCTTTTCTTTTTCCTTTTCAACTGCATCTTTTTTAGACTCCAAATCTTTAATGAGTTCTGAAGTAGATTTGAATTGTTGCTTTTTAATGTCAATTTGACGCTTTAAATCAGATATTTTTTCTTTAATCTCAGTAGCATTCAAATTTGGAGCCGGGTTTCTCTTATTTTCATCTTCTAACATTTTGATTTCATTCATATAGTTTAAAATCAATTCTTTTTGAGATAAGATAGTATTTATTTTTGAATTGAGGGTTTTGAATTTTTCCTCTACTGAGTAGATATTCTCTTGGCTTATTAATTTTTCTGAATTCAATCTTTGAATTTTTTCAATATTTTCATTATATTTTTCAAGGAGTATTTTGGTTGCCACTTTGACTTCGTTGATGTTGTCAATCTTTTGATTTTCATTTTTCAATATCTTAATGTTTTCTTCTAAATCTGAAATTTTTCTTTGCAGATCTCCAACTTGTTCGGGTATTGTTTCTATTACTCTTTTTAATCTTTTTGAATAATCATCATTTTCATCTTTCTGGAAATCTTTTTTACAAAGTGGGCATTTCGAGTTGCTAATTCCATCTTTTAAGAATTTGTTATAGATATCAGATGCTTTTGAAATTGCTGATAAATCTTTTCTGGCTTCTTCTAATTCATTTATTAGATTTGATGTTTCTCTGAGCTCTTTCTTAGTAAAAAGATCTAGATCAATCATTTCAAAATTTGTTGGACTAATTCCTAACTTCTTGATATTATGCTTAATCTCAATTGACATTTTAATATTATCCGAATTCAAGTTATTCAATTCTACATTCTTTTCAATGAGTTTAAAATTTATTTCTTGCAATCGATCTTTAATTTTATTCAGTTCAATTTGATTAATCTTAGCAATTTCATCGAATCTAGATATGTCCTCACTATTGATGATATGATGTAGCTCCTTGATCCTAGCTTCATTTTGGGATCTTTTGATATAATTGTCTGAGTATGCTTTATCTAACTTATTTTGTTCAATCACAAGTTCTTCGAGCATTTCATCGATTTCAGCTTCTAAATTAATTTTAGATTCATAATCAATTAAAAATTCTTCATCGACATTTATGTTTTCATTTGAAACCAGATTGTTGAATTTATTGATAAATTCTATATTCTTTTCTTTCGTTTTGATAATTTCTTCATTTCTGGATTTCTGTGCAAAAATCATCTGTGTCAATTCAGATAACTCATCTTTTCGTGCTTTAATGATTTTTTCTAAATTTCCCTGTGCCATATCAAATTTTTTAGCTATCTCGAATTCTTCACATTTAAATTCATTAATTAAGGCACAGACCAACACATTTTTCTCTTTAGTATAATTTAAAATATTTCTTTGAGAATCAGACAAGATATCCTGAATTTCATCCAATTTGCTTTTGTTTTCAAGATATTTTGTTCTATATATCTCTAACTGTACAAATTCCTTTTCTAATTCTTGGATCTTCAAATCATTTTGATTATTTTCAATTTCATTGATATTTTTCTGAATAGTATTTTTATAATCTTCAAGATTGTCTATTTCGTTGAGTACTTCAAATCCAAAATTTTTAATGAAATTGATACAAAAATCAAACTCTACCTTTAGAATCCTATAATTATTTTCTAATTTCTCGTATGTATCAATTTTCGTTTTTAGCTTAATTATTATGTTGTCTAATCGGATTAATTCTTCGTTCATGTGATCTCTGGACTTAGCTTTTTCTGTGATTTCACCTTGAATTGCCTGAATGTTTCGAAGAATTTCATCTCTTTTTGATTTATCTTTATATAAAAATGACAATTCTTGTTCTTTTAATTTAATATCTGAGTTGGTGATTTTTTTTGTTTCTTTTAAGCTTTTCAAAGCTTTGATGAATTTTGTTGAATTGAATATTTCATCTAACTTTTCTTTAAGAATTCTTGGCTCACTTAAAGGCCAGGTACTTTCTTCTTGATGGCAAAATATAACATCATCCAGAATGCATCTTGGTGTACCGAAATGTTCTGAAATTTCTTTATCTATTTCTGATAATTTTGTTGATATGGTGCTGTATTTGCCATTATATTCTTTCTGAATGCTTGATTCAAGAGTTTTTTGAATGATTTTAGAATTCTTCTGTGAAACTTGAATCGATCTCGTACACAAAATTAAATCACTGTGCGTATTTTTGAATTTAAGTTTTATTTCGCCCTTTACATCAATTTCATTGGCAATATTTGGATCAAAGATAAAAGCACCTCCTTTGCTGTTTGGTGGTAGATTTCCTGTGGTGATATATTTTAAGCACTCGATAATTGTTGTTTTACCAGAGCCGTTCGGGCCAACTATCAGAGTCAAGGGGGTATTAAATTCAACAACATTTTGATCTTCTGGATTAAAAGCTCTAATTCCCCTAATCATTAATTTCTCTAATTTAGGCATGGGTAAAATTTTTTGTGCATATAAATTTAAGATTTGGTCTTTCCAATATTCATATTAGAATCTAAAAGTAGATATCCTTAAAACCTCTTGTGGAAGGGTGCCAGAGATAGAAGGATTGATAGGAATATCAAATTAAAAGGTGAGACATCTCTTTCATTTTCAATCTAAAACCAAAGTTTACAACGAGAAAACTATCTACAACTAACTCTTAAATAAATAGATCAATTCGAAGCAATATTAATAAAAATCTTGATTAAAATATAATCTGGTTGAAATTAAAGAAGACTGAATATTATATTTGAATCTCAGTCGATTGGTCAGATTACCGCCGCTTAAATCTTTTTTGAGATTCACCGGTTACATTCCTGCTGAAAGCCAATTTTTTGCAAATATTCGCAGACTCTCTATATCGCCATGCTGCTGAGCATTCTAGCCTCTTGAAGAACAAATGTATTGAATATGCTAAATATAAAAATTTGTTACAATTAGCTTAGATATTACCACTAAGGATAGATGGTAGGAAAGAATTAGGAAAACCGGTAGAAATGTGGTAAGCTGAGTTATACCATATTGCGTGCTCTATACGTTCTATCCAACTCAGAATGCCATGATTCTATTAATACCTAAAAGAGTATGGATTCTAGGGAGTGTGATGAGCCTCTTCATTTGTATCAAAAACACATGAGTAAGAATATGTAGATCTAGATTGGATCGTGGTAGCGATATTTTTGAGCCAGATATTTAAATTTCACCTTTTCGGTGAATATATTCATCGTTTGGTTGCACATGCAAAATATCTATGTCCTCAATAGAAAAATAGCCTAATTAGAAAGAATGCTGAAATTGAAGTCAAAAGGTACGATCGGGTATATCCTAGAAGAGCATTGATAGAAGAGTGGTGATATTGGAGGTAAGTATAGTTATGGAATCTCGGATGATTCTCCTTTAATCAATTTTGGCCATGTGTCACAAGTTTAACTAAATTGCTATGCTAAAAGTCGCAAGAAAGTCCTAAATTTTTTCTTAGAAACTATAACCTATATGAGACCTTCATTTCTCTTTCATTTTTTACAATTTGTAATTTCTTGAGTTTTGGTAGAATCAGTGACTCTTTGCTTGCCATTTCAAAACATTTCACGGTGTCTTTACTTCTCCTTCGAGTTCACTCCCTTCATCGGGTACATTTTAGATTAAACAATATAATTGTGTTCATTATCCATGATTTGATGTGGTGTTGTACTCGTAATTCTCTTTCAAAGCATTTGTGGCAATTTTGTAATATATATCCCTTGTCATTTTTAGATTGAAATATCATATTAAATGTAATAATTTTTTATGTGAGTTCTCGGTAGACGAACGGAATCCTGAAAAATTGCACTTAGCCTAAAATAAATCGATTATTGTGAGTTGCGCATATTTCAAATTTGTAATTGATATTGTATTCGGGGTTTCAACAGATTCATACTCAATATTCTCGTTGCATCTTCTATATGATAATTAAACTGCTCTTACCACTTGTTCAGGTTGGAGGATGAATATTAAGATACAGCGATTTTAATTTAGTTGTTTAAATTTTATATTTGCTTCGTTTTCAATTTTCCGAATTTATAATTTATGTTTTGCGATTGGTAAATTCCAAAATCGAAAAACATTTATTTTTTGAAAAATTTATTGATATATTTGCCCAATCAATGGTCTTTTAAGATCATCTCGATGCTCATGGCTTACATCATGCCAACCAAATCAAGCCTTGGGGACTATCTTGATATTGCTCTTGGCGTATTGATTAATATCATTTTCGCACATAGCGGGAAAATGAAATAATTCAATTAGATGGCAATCGGCCTACTTGATTTGGTATTGATGAAAAACAATTTATTTGTAATTTACCGATGATTAAAATAAGTTTAAGTAAAGGCAAATATATTTAAAAGAGAAGGAAAAAGAAAACTAATGTAAAATATACACAGAATATATCTAATATAACTATCACATAATGTAAAAGTTTATATCCAATCTTGTATACCAAAACATACTTAAATTATTCCGTCAGATTTTTAAAAATCGCCTAAAAGAAGTATAAGTATTGCATGTCAATAGAAAATTTTAATGCAAACCTACATTTATAAGTCGAAGTGTGTTTATTTTTCATTTTATAGCTTCTTGTGTTGAAATTTTCAAACACTTTTTTAAATACAAATCAAACAATAAAAATTCCTCGGCGAATAAATATTGTAAATGTTTAATGATATATTTGACTTCTACAATCGTAAATTCGAGCTTTTAATGTTGACATTTTCTCTAATACTATACCAATGCTTCTGCCTCAATACTCTAAAAAACAAATAAAAAGACACATAAGAATAAATTCCAAGGATTAGAAGAAATGTAATGCTTGGAACTGCTTTTTTATATCCTAAAATGCTCATATATATTGATAAGCATTCAAATATAACTGAGATGGGATAAATGAAAATGATCAGGTAATATCTTATAATTCTCAAATACTTATTTTTGAACAATGTGTAAATGAAATGAGAGGAATCTAAAATGAACCAGCAAATACTTATGTAAAGTGAGTATTGTTTTGTTTGCATGTATCCAATGATGAAAAGTAGAATATAATTTCTAGTAAGAAGATGAATTAAAGCTGAGGTTAGTTTTGTGGAACTTATTTTTAACTTAATAAAAATAATATCAGAGACATACAAAATGTTCAAAATTGCTCTGCCATAAAATGCGTTGTTTGAAATTGTAGAAGAATTACTAGTTGATTCTATAATAGAGAGAAAGAATACGATAAAAGAAACAATAAATTTCAACACTGTGTAGAATTTGTATAGCATTTATTTGATGGGACAAATTTTTATTTAAAAATCAAGAAATGCCAGAGAATAAAATATTTTGTAGTGTTTTGATGAAAGAAAATTAAGTTAAACATTTTATAAATTGTACTTTAGTATGCTATTGGAAGCATGTTCTTGAAATTCAAGTTAGCAAGCGGTTTTAGAAGTCAAGGAAGGAGTGTGTATGCAAAAGAAATAAATTTGAAACATATGATCTTAAATAATGAAATGAGCTGAATTACGAAATATCTAAACTAGCAAAATTGAGAATATGAACTATATTTTGGTTTAATTCGTATTTTTTCGACTGTATATATAAAAACTTTCGCGAAAATGCTTCTGTTTATCGTCTTGAGTCTTTTAATTCAACTAAATCGATTTTTTAATAGAATATAAACATTTTTTCAGCATGAATATAATATTTAGAAAAGCTACTGTGACTGATAAGCATACAGATCGAAACAATGAAGAGAAATTAGCAGCTTAATCCCTCGGAGTTGAAATTTAAAAACAACCTGCCTTGGTAGCCAAGTGGGAAGGGTTTAATACTCTAAATTCTTTGGGTTTGGCAGGGTGCAGGTTGAATTCTGGTGGATACAAAGTTTCCACAAATTAGAGTAAGCATCCGATAGCACTATGTTTATGAGCATTAAAAAAACCTAAAAGAGGGAATGCAATCAGTAAGTGAAAAGATCGTTATTACCCACCAACGACGTACCATCAAAAGATCACATTAGGATGAAACCAGCAGGCCTCTGTAAAATAGGGTATATTAGCATAATCCTGTATTATATGCTACGAAAGTGTCCACATCGCTAAGCGTTCTATATAACTATCAATAAGTGGAATGAGCGAGCTCTTGGGAGTACAAGGTCTGTGTCCAGGGCATAAGAGTTATTAGGCAGATTTGGAGTAAATTCTTATAGCAAGTCCTTTAAGCTGGATAGACAACCTTTACCTATTAGATCGTTGACTTCACCGAGTAGCTGCTCATTGAAAGGCTCTACCTTCTATGATGGAAAAATAGTCTGATTAAGAAAGAGGCAGGAATCTAAGCCGTTGAGATATGGCAGGGCTACAACCCAGATGGAGACTGATATTTAACCTTTTAGCAAGTGGAGTATAGGATCTTGGATGTTTCTCCTCAAAGCTATTTCCAACTATTTTAGCACCTGTATATATATATATTGTTCGGTCGAAAGGCCAAAGAAAATCCTTGAATATTTTTTTAAAATAACCGTATTGTTCAACATGCGCATTCAAACCATTTTTGATGTAACTCTCAAAAGAAAGAATTTTGTCTGCTGATTGAGTTATAGTTTTTAAGGATCTCAAAATTAAAGAGCTTTCAGAAATTGGTAAAAATGTATTCTGCAAAATACTGTTGTAGATACAAAGAAATGGTAGAAGCAACCCACCCTAATATGCTGGGATAAGCATCTTAAGTGTGCGGCTTTGGATTTTGTCTGAGAGTGAAGTATTATTTCAGCAGGTAATATTTTGTGGGGCTATTCACTCAAAGAAGCAGATACAAGAATAATAAAACCTTTACTTTTTTGTTTTAACTTTATCGGTTTACAGTTTTTGATAAAGTACCTTGGGTTTTCAGGCAAAAAATTATCTTATTTGTAAAGAAATAGAGATCAAAAAACATAATATGGGGCTTTAGCCCAGAAAATCAGTCAGCTGAGCAGTGATATTCAAACATATCAATATACTGATTTGAAAGAACTTCTTTAAGTTTATTTCTTTCACTCTCAGGACTCCACTGAAAAATTGGTTGATCCGGGTGCAATTGAAAAGCCGAAGAATTTTTCAGATTTAAAGCTTTATATTTATAGGGCGATCGACTCTTTTATATTTCCGCTTTCAATCAGATGTCATCTTCATCTTATAATTTCCATGAATTCATAACTCAAGAATGAATCCAGAACAATCAAATTATGTGAAATATCAGGTTTCATGATTTAACATACCCTTTTAATAACATTATATCACGAATAATATTTTTTTGCAATTTATTCACTTGGAACGGTGTGTTGACAAAAGATCACCAAAAGAATATTGAAGACCTTGGTGTGATCAGAAATATCGAAGCTTATATATAATTGAAAGTATTGAAGAAATTACAGATTAGAGTTGATATAAGGATGAAAACAGAAATCAAAGTCAGACACAATCTCCCTGGCATGTTTGTGAATGATATGAACAGAAGTGAGATTGCCGTAATTGAAGTGGGAGCTATAAATCAAGATTTATTGCATTCAGTCGAGCCAGAAAAAGCAAGAAAATAGTACTTACTTGCAAATGAATTGCC
>JARJDX010051301.1:0-19930 GCA_030264735.1 Gymnusa sp. GC000175 | reverse complement strand
GCTGTAGAGAGGACACAGACAGACACACACACACACAGACAGACAGACAGACAGACAGACAGACAGACAGACAGACAGACAGACAGACAGACAGACACCACTTCGAAATCAACTTTTTTTTAACGAGGGAGGTCTAAAACGGATATTTCCGCAAAAATCACGATTTTGAAAATTGTCGCGATTACTATACTTTAATTTACTTTGTAAATGAAAGTAAAATTAACAAAAAATCATTTTTTTGCAACTATAAAAATTTTGATGATCAGAATTAATATAAATTGCTCGAAAACTAAACGCATTGTCCGTTCACACATCGCGATCCTTGTATGCAAGCAAAGATGCACACTTCTAAAATAAAAAAAAAATGAATTACAAAACTGACAAAAAATAATTTACCATTACTTGGCTTCTCCTGAGAGTCTGTTCTGTTATTGCAACAATGAACAAAATTGATGAACAGTAATCCTATGAAAAGGAATAACAATAAAATGATTTTTATCATTATTGAAAAAATATATTTTACGCTTGCAGTAATTTAGATAGAATAATCTACACTCACTCAAATTTTCTAATTTATACCAAAAAAGTGTTATTGCCACCTAGTCTGTTTTCTTTATATATTTGTTTTATGCACGTATTTTAAATTTATTCAAATGAGCAATTTTAATTGTTTGGCTGATAGTAAATATTTGCATGACTACTTTTAGCAAAAACATTGTAATCCATAAAATTATTTTTTAACTAATTTGTATAAAATATTGAAACAATAAAATTTATAACGTTAAATTAAAAACAAACAAAAAAAACGTTTGCGTGAAAGCAGTTTTGTTTGCACGTGTACGTATTAAAAATTTTGCATTGAAATATGTTTCCAAGTCAAATATGTTATATACAGGGTGTATACTAAACATGCATCACAAATTAAGGGGATTATTTCTTGGACTATTTTAAGAATAATTATACCTTACACGATATTTTAAAAATCGCTTTACTTCGACTTTACGTGGCTAGATTTTTAAAATAAAATCTTTTTTTTTCGAAAAGGAACAGCAGATTTCATACGTAGTTGATTATCTTTCCATTGTGACTTAAATCTCTATTTGATAGTTGTCAAAGCTGATTCTCTCTCATATTTTTGTGTGATAATATTACATTTGTTATTGAAGTTCTCTAATATAAATCGCTATACGAACGCCGAGATAACTGATATGCATTTTATGTATGGACTTGTTAATGAAAATTTGGTAGAGACTAAGCGGTTGTATGGTAAACATTTTTTGAATCGTCATGTTGCTGATAGAAAAACCTTCCAAAGTGTTCATCAACGTCTTTATGAAACAGGCACATATAAACGAAATGGAGGACCTGGTAGGCCAAACACAGTAATAACAGTAGAATTAGAAGAGAATGTGTTGAACATGGTAGATGAAGACCAGGTTCTGCTACGAGAAAAATAATCTATATGTTTAACGTAAATAAAGTGACTGTGTGAAAAATTTTGAAGCAGCAGTGCTTATATCTATACCAACTTCAGCGCGTTCAGAAACTTATTCCTGCTGATTTTCCTTAAATTATTGCATTTTGTCAATGTCTTCTGCAAACAATAATTCAAATCCCGCAACTACTGGCGCTTATTTTTTTTACCGATGACACTTAAAAATCGTTTTTAACATCAATTTTCATTAAACGTTTGCGTTGGTATTGTAGGTAACTAAGGTAAAGGTATATAGACATTTTTTAGAAGATTTTTCACCTGGATTTATAGAGAATGTACCAATAGCAACGACAATTGTAATGTGGGTTATGTACGATGGTGCACCAGCACATTTTAGTTTGGTTGCTCATTATTTTTTGAACACAACATATCTGGATGGGCCGAGGTGGACCTCACTTATGGCCTGCTCGATCGCTAGACTTAAATCCCATAGATTTTTTTCCATGAGGCCATTTGAAGTCATTAGTGTACATTACTGCAGTAGAAAATGTAAAGGAATTGAGAAATTCAATAATATAAGGGTGTAATAAAATAAGAAATGCCTCTGGTATTTTTGAGAGTTCGGCAGTCAATAAGGAAAGGATTGGATGTAGGCATAATAGCTGGAAATCGTAATTTTTAGCAGTATGTGTTATTAAGAGTCTTGAAAGTAATAAATATTGTTCCAATACCTTTGAAATAAAACGATTTTCGAAAAGTATTAATTGCTCTATGGTCAATGTACTGTTGCGCAGACCACCCACCCACTTCTATAAGTGTGTACAAGTTGCTATTTAAAAAAACGTATTTATTGCTGTATGTACTCTTATATAGACCTCGCATTTGCCCCAATATGTGTAATATTTGCTGTTTAAAAAAAGTTAATTGCTGTATGATACAACAGTACATGCAGCAATTATTACTTTTTTTAAATAGCAGAATGTATAAAAATCTTGCGATAAATTTTTTTGGAGATTTTATCAGACATTTTGAGGCTCCTAATAAGAATTGACCAATTTTTTTGACATGATACCTCTCTTTCTCGCGCTTTCTCTCTCTATCTTTCCCTCTCTTCCCCTCTCTCTCTCTCTCTCTCTCTCTCTCTCTCTCTTGCTCTCTTTCTATTCTATCTCTTTGTGTATGTGTGTATATGTGTTTGTGTTTGTGTGAGTTTGGCTGCTTGTGTGTAGATAGCCATTTTCTTGTGTCTTCTCTACAGGCTAAACAAAGTTTTTAGGTGAAATGAGTGAACCAGATGTGGAAGTGAAAAATATTTCATAAAATATTATAACAATAAAGTTGATGCAAATTGTAATAGAAAAAAACTTTTATGTGATAATTCTTTTATTGGGTGGAGGTTTTTTTGCGTAAAGAAAAGTCGAGTGGAGAAATTCTAAAAATATACTATTTACAATTATATTTTTTAATGAGTTTAGGTTTCGGTTATTTTAAGTTGGGTTAAAAAAAAATTTGGCGCTTTGATTAAAACCTAACCTAAAATAAACTAAACTAAACCTAACAAAAAAAAAATCCGAAGATGGGTTTAATTTTACAATCTTATGTAAGCAAAATTACGTTAGACAAGTTTATTATGCACTTCATAAAGTACTTCAACTATAAGTTTTAATTGGTAAGTATTTTAACACCAATAAAAATATCCTTGTAGATTCTCATTTTGTCAGATGTTTTTTTGATTTATATGACAAAAATTTCCTGGACGCCAAAAAAAACAAAAGAAACGAAAACTGCTCCTAACAATAGAAAGCCGTAAGGCAGCCTACTACGACCTTCTTGGTATGATAGAAAAGGTGAAATGAAAACGTGTATTGGAAGAAAAAAAATTATTATGGGTCAGAAACAAAAAAAGTTGGATCAAAATAAAAACAATCGCGATCTATTGAATACGTCATGCGGCCGTTATTAATCTAGTGGTAGAGTATTAGTGAGGATCCACTACTACAGAACATGGATCATGTGAGCAGAAACAAACAGAAGTTGTCAGAATGCATAAGCAGAAGAATTATAAAAAATAATAAAAACACACACACAAAAATACACAAGAAAAACAATTGCTAATAAAAATAAAATTATTTTGACTTATTATATCAGCCATCAAATTTCAAAATTGAAATTAACAACAATCATTGAAAAGAATTTGGATGGAACATTATTACGCGAAAATGTACAAAAAGTTAAATTTCCTTTGTTCCCTCTTGTAACAATAGAACAAAATCATTCATAAAATATTCAAGAAGTATTGTACTGGGAATTTAATAACAGCGTGAAAATATTTTATTTGGAATTTGTGTGTTCATTGTTACAACGAAATAAAATATAAAAAATGGGAAAATCGATTGAATTACATTTGGGCAAGCAAATGTAATCACCAAAACACCATAAATCAATCAATTTTAATAATATGCGTGGAAAGTGACCCTATTTAGATTTATTGAATAAAATTGGAGCAAATTTATTGGAAACACGAATTAATTTTAGCCTTCCATGTGAAAAACTAAGCATAAAAAAAAATTTGTTGCAATTTTATTACTTTCAGATTTTCTTCTTCGTCATGTACCACCTTCTACTAAACTAGATGATTAGCTATTACTATGAATAACTTAACATTGGATGCTTCAGCTATAATCTGTGACTTTTACTACTACACCCATAATCTCTAAAGATGCAACTAAACTAATTTCTCAGATTTCGCAATAAATTTATTAATTTTTTTTCACATTTTCTTTGTAATATTAAAAAATATTAATAAGGTTGTTTTTTTTTTATTAAGATTCTAGGTTTTTAGAAATTCTTATTTAAAGTTGTTCAGTTGTCTAAAACGCGATTTAAATTATATGTAAAAAAAACTGGAATTTTTTTTAAAAATTTGGTCATAACAAAAACACGAATTTTTTTAAAAAAAGTATAAAAAATGTTGGTAAATCTAGGATGTTTATTTTATAAACCCAAAAGCAACACTGAATACCAGAGGAAAAATTCACATTCTGCACACACAATGAAGTTTGAATTTGTAACACCTTCTTTAAATATAAGCCACAACTTTTTTTTAGGAGCAAGAGGAACATCCACAATAGATTATAACATTACAAACAGATCCATAAGGCTCAAACTAGTCTCAGAGGTGGGTGGATCAGATGACAATAAGATACTATGGACTTACTCTAAAAATTCGCTAATTTAGAAAAAACACAGACTAAAAAGATGAACATAAAATCACTTAAAGGCGGCAGTGCAAAAGATCTGTACAAAAAAAGACTTACTGTTCAAATAGATAACACTATCCTGGAAAAGGACCTCTCCCAAAATCATGGAATGAACTACAACAAAATATAAAACAAGCTGCAGAAGAAGACTTGGGGAAAAAAACTATAAGACGGCCAACAAACATAAAGGTATTTAAACCATGGTTCACAATGAAAGTAAAACATCTTGCCTAGGAAAAAAATACAAATCGACCAACAGTTCCCGAGATTATGCAAACTATATCAAATTGAGAAATGAAGTTAACAGCAGAATACGTGCCATCAAACGAAAACACTGGGAAGAATTCAATAAAGACATGGAGAACGATATATACGGCACACAAAAACAATCTGTTTTTGGGGGGTTAACAAGAGGGTAAAAAGATATAAAAAATGCCTACACTAATCAGACAAAAACAAGAACAAGAACAAATAACAACGATGATGATAAACATTGGGCAAACTCAAAAAAGGAAAAGCACCTGGCTCAAGCGGTCTAAAAAACAAACTACTAAATTATAGGGGACCACAACTAGCAGCACAATTAACAAAACTATATAACCAAATATCACAGACCTCCAAGATACCAGAAGAGTAAAAAGAATATGCAGGCATACACTAAAATGAAAACCAAGAAAACCCTAAAAAATACAGATGTGTATCCCTGGGAGTTACCACAATGAAAGTATTTACAAGAATATTAGCAGATTTCACCACAAACATAATTAGCCTACGAGAAGAACAAAACAAATCGATCATCCACAGATGCGATATATGTAATACGACAAATAGCAGAAATGGCCTTAGATTTTAAAACACCGGCCTTTCTCTATCTTGTTGGAAAAGGCGACAAAGTGCCAATTTCGGACGTGGAAAAGAACTAACAAACAAAGGCGTACAAACGAACATTGTCGACATAATAAAACAACTTAACACAGGAACCACAATGAAACAGAGAATGGCAAACAGGCGTGAAATCGAAATAGAGATAAAAACAGGTATCAGGCAGGGAGACAGCGTATGTCCATTGCTGTTTAACCTAATAATGGAGAAGATAATGGCAGCCTAGATTCAGAAAAGCACGGATACCAACTTGGCAGTAAAATCTTTATAATCGTTTACTATGCAAACGATGGCGTTCTGATATTAGAATCACAGGACAGACTGCAATGGCTACTAAAAAAACTTCAGAAAGGCATGTGATTCAGTAAAAATAACTATCTCCACTAATAAAACCAAGACCAAAGTTATCCACAAGCAACCAATCAGGTGCAAACTACAAGTTAATAACACCTTGATAGAACAAGTCTCAAACATCGAATACCTTGGTATACAAATATGGGCATATGGAGATCTTAAAACCAGCGTCAAGAGGTAAGTAAACAAAGCCTTAAGAATATCAGGAGAATTGAGAAGGCCTATCTGGGCAAACCAAAACATATCTACTAAGAGCATGATCAGTATATACAAAGCCTGTGTGACACCTGTGCTAACCTACGCTGCAGAAACAATAGCCGATACATCGGATACGAAAAGGCGACTAAGAACCTTTGAGATGCGTATGCCGAGAAGTATCACAAATAGAGCATAGAAAAAACGGGAAAATAAGGAACATGTGCATCACTTCACACATTATAAAATAGGCAAGAAGCAGAAGAAGACGAGCGTGGAACAAACAGGTAACAGAGATGGATAACAGCAGACTCGCCAAAGTAGCTAAAGATGGAAAAATCTAAACACTAAAAGGCTGCTTGGAAGACCAACGAGACGGTGGAAGGACAGCTGACAATCAATATTACAAGAACCACCTGAATAAGGCTTACTGTACTGGTCAACAAGCCTTATGGCTTACGGCTTGAAAAAGAAGAAAAAGAAAAAAATAAAGAAGAAGAAGGAGAAGATGCTTATGTGTTTTTTTTTTGTTATTTGTTTGAAGATCTTCCATAACATTAATTCTCCAGCGGTCTACCTTTCGATTATCTAAGAGGTGTAGCACATCCTGTAAAACTATCCTGTTAAAAGCTTTAGTAAAGTCTCTATTTTTATGCAATATAGCGAATCGCAAAGATTGCATTTGGGGTGGATCACTTCTGCGTAAATCCTTGTTGTTCTTTCGCCACACCAGTTCTTGCGATATGGTTGGCCTGTATTTTAGTACACAATTTTGCTAATGCACTTAGTACCGTGATACCTTTGTAGTTATTCGGCACATTTCCGTCCCCTACGCCAGATGAGGCGCGTTCTTCTATGTTATTTTTTGTGAGTCTGTGCTCTTACCATTCTTTTTCATTTTACTGGTCGCTAATATCAATGTTATGGTTATTCATTTCCATGATGAGTTACTGGCCATTATTCAAAAATAAAGTTATGTTCAAGCACGTCATACGTAGCGATTTTAATTTAATATTTTGTTTCCAACATGTTGTAATCAGATTTTTCTTTTCTGTCCGAGGCTACTCCTGTTGTTCTACGAGCATTTGATTTATTATATAAGGTTGCTAGCCTCGTCCCTTAACCCTCCTTCCATATCCTTGGGACTGACTACATAACCTCTAAGCTACTATTTGTTAATAATAATTATTTTTAATCTATTGACGCTCCTTTCACTAATCACCTGAGGTAAGTGCCTTGCTCACCTCACCCGGCGGTAACTCTGAGCTTAACTTTGCTTAAAAAATATTTCGTATATAAGGATCTGTAGCCAAAATAGTAGTCTATAAGCATTTGCAAAGAAAATTTAAATCGGTCCATGCGTTTTAAAGATATATGCAGAAAACTGAAAAAATTAAATTGCTCATTATCACATATTTTATAAAGAAAAGCATGCTGATTATAACCCCACAACCCGTATTCTAGTTTTCCAGAAATTCCTTCATCAGAATATTTTTTTGTACCTGACGAATACCTAAGACTTCTGTAGAAAATTATATTAAGAAATTTTGTAACTATTTAAATAAATAAGAAAAAATATTTTTAAATGTCATAAAGATATCTATACATTTTTAAGGTTTTCCTTAGGAAGTCGGGTGGAAAAACTTCCCCCGTAACTGGAGCGATAAAAAAGGCGATTTCAGAATCTGCATCCGATGCCATAATAATAAACGTGCAGCTTCATTACGTCTGCTTTATCTTAGTTTAATATTAATGTGGGTTGAGTGAGCACCGGTTGTATATCCGCAGCATCGCTATCTCTCTTTCACAAAACGGGAAATAAGTTATCTACTCCTCGCGCCCGTTTCAATTTTCATTAAACATGTCCCGCCAGAGAACAAAACAGCCCTTGTAACTGAGCACTACATGCATTCGAGCCGTGTCGTCGATGTGTTATATGCCCATTTCCCTTTCACCCCATTCAGATGATTCTAGAAATAGAGAAACGCCAAAATCACGACAACCCTTATCAGAGCGCTTATGATTAATTGGGAAATTATTGTCGTTCTGCGTATGCGACCCCTAACTACTGTATTAAATTACCATTATGCGTCTACATGTTGCGGAATTGTGTTGTTGGTGACCAATCATTCATACTGAGAAATTTTGTATTTATGAAAAAAAAACAATGAAATCACGAAAGGTTTATAACTGGATCGAATAAATCATACCTTAAATTACCATAAATGATGGATCGTGCAACACACGAATGCTTAATCTCATTTATACTAACGTATTACTTAGTAGATATTTTTCTTAAAATAAATCATTTAGTAAAAGTTTCTTTTAAAATTAATAAAATAATTTTATTTTGTTTTTATTATTTACTAGAACCAGGGTTTATTTAAATTGCACCAACTACTAATTAGCCAATAGCGTTATTACGTAAAATATCTAACTGCATTTTATTCCTTTTTTTTACCCTTTAGATCTAATTGCACTGGTTTAATACCAGTTTGTATGTTTCGGTCAACGCATAATCGGCTTCGCGAATCCAGTGCAACTTACGCTGACAACATGGATTTAAAAGCGTCAATATAAGTATGGATTATTTGTAACAAATAAATCAATTTTGACTGTGGTGTAAACAGTGCTACTTAAATAAATATAAATTTATAATGATAATTAATAAATAAATATATTTTTCTAAGTTTTCATACCGCAAAACTTAAGTGGGGCAGTCGGTGAGATCGTCAAAGATCATTACAACATGGATTTGCAAGCGTCAGATCACCGGACTATACAAACATAATCCAATATTTTATATAAATAAGCGTTAATTGTAATTAATAAATCAATTAAGACTATAGTATAAATATGGCTACTTATTAATAAATATATTTTTCTAATTAAAAATGTAAAAAAATTTACTGATTTTGAACAAAAAACTTAAAACATTTAAGGATTTAAAATGTTTTTTGACAATGATCGTAAAAAATTTTAGAATTTTTGGTGTTTTTTTAACAACAAACACAAATCATTTAACAGATTTTGACCTAAAAACGAAAAAAATTTAAGGATTTGAACTATTTTTAACAACAAATATGAACAATTTAAGGATTTTGACTTTGTTTTAATAACAAACCTTAAAAATATAGAAATTTTAAATATTTTTTGACAACAAACATAAAAAATGAACTGATTTTAAATAAAAATGTAAAAAACCTTACTTATTTCGACCAAAAAACTAAAAAAACTTAAGGATTTCAACTGTTTTTTGACAACGAACGTAAAATATTTAAGGATTTTTGGTGTTTTTTGACAATAACCACAAAAAATTTAAGTGATTTTGTCTAAAAAACGTAAACAATTTATGGATTTTAACTGTTTTTAACAACAAATCTGAACAATTTAAGAATTTTAACTTTGTTTCAATAACAAACCTTGAAAATTTAAAACATTTAAATGTTTTTTGACAACAAACACAAAAAAATTAACTTATTTTAATAATAAAAATGTAAAAAATTTCACCGACTTTGACCTAAAATGTTAAAAAAATTAAGGATTTAAACTGTTTTTTGAAAATGAACTTTAAAGATTTAAGGATTTTTGGTGTTTTTTTACAATAAACTCAAATAATTTGACTGATTTTAATTAAAAATGTAAAAAATTTCACCAATTTTGACTAAACAACGTAAACAATTTATGAATTTTAACTGTTTTTAACAAAAAATGTGAACAATTTAGGGATTTTAACTTTGTTTAAATAACAAACCTTAAAATTTAAGAAATTTTAAATGTTTTTGACAAAAAAACACAAAAAAATAACGTATTTTCATTAAAAATCATTTTGACCAAAAAAAGGTAAAAAATTTAAGGATTTAAACTGTTTTTTGACAACGAACGTAAAATATTTAAGGATTTGGTGTTTTTTGACAATAAACACAAAAAATTTAACTGATTTTTATTAAAAATGTAAAATATTTAACCAATTTTTGACTAAAAAACTTAAACATTTTATGGATTTTAACTGTTTTTAACAAACCTAAAAAAAAATCAAAAATTTTGAATGTTTTTTGACAACAAACCCAACAAAATTAGCTCATTTTAATGAAAAATGTAAAAAAATTTACCGATTTTGACCAAAAAAGGTAAAAAATTTAAGGATTTAAACAGTTTTTTGACAACGAACTGTTTTTTGACAACGAACGTGAAATATTTAAGGATTTTTGGTGTTTTTTGACAATAACACAAAAAATTTAACTGATTTTAATTAAAAATGGAAAAATTTTTACCGATTTTTGACTAAAAAACGTAAACAATTTATGGATTTTAACTGTTTTTAACAACAAATGTGTGTAATTTAGGGATTATAACTTTGTTTTAATAACAAACCTTAAAAATTTAGAAATTTTAAATGTTTTTTGACAACAAACACAAAAAATTTAACTTATTTTAATGAAAAATATAAACAAATTTCACCGATTTTCACCAAAAAAGGTAAAAAATTTAATAATTTAAACTGCTATTTGACAACGAATGTGAAATATTAAAGGATTTTTGGTGTTTTTTGACGATGAACACAAAAAATTTAACTGATTTTAAATAAAAATTTAAAAAAATTTACCGATTTTGACCAAAGAACGTGAAATATTCAAGGATTTTTTGTGTTTTTTGACAATAATCACAAAAAAATTAACGGATTTTAATTAAAAATGTAAAAAATTTCACCGATTTTTTAATAAAAAACGTAAACAATTTATGGATTTTAACCGATTTTAATAACAAATATAAAAAAATTAAAAAATTTGACTTTATTTTAATAACAAACCTTAAAAATTTAAAAATTTTAAATAAAAATATATTTATTTGTAAGTAGCAATGTTTAAACCACAATCTAAATTGATTTATTTGTTACAATTAATGCATATTTATATAAAATTAAAAGATTATATTTGCATAAAATAGATGATCCGAAGCTTGCAAATTTATGTTGTACTGATCTTCGACGATCTTACCGACTGCGCCACTTAAGTTTTACGGTATGAAAACTTTATGTAATAGTATGAGTACATTTTTTTATATTTGTTTTAATTTCTTTACTATTTGCTTTACGAAAAGATTTTATAGAACTGGTAGCAGATAGATTGTTATGCATTTTAAAGGTCGAAGTACAGAGTTACTTCAGTTTGTTAACATCACTATTGCTTTATTAGAAATTTATTTTAAAGTTCTTTATTGATTATGTTAGGAACCGTTTCAGCTAAAACTGATCTTAATTTTTCTTTGGAAACTAATTTATATTTTAAAAGCGTATTAATTTTATTTCCAAACTTATACATGACATACAAAATTGGATTAATATAATGGAATTAGAGATATTAGAAAAGAGCGATTCCATCTTCTCTAATTTTGACAGCTCGTCGTGGCAAATTCGAAATAATAATTGTGTTATACATAAGACACAAATTCAAACTTAATTGGAGTTGTTGGTAGTCTTGCCACGTAATTTGGGGTTTTGGTTGCAGCGTTTCATCGCAGGTGCTTGGAATTAAGTCCGGAGCTTTGCGATTGTTTCGCGTGTGAAACGTATAAATCATTGTCGTAAAGTATTATGTGGTCGTAACGTTGATGAGGTTAGAAAAAATCAGGTAAGATAAGATCATTATAATGATAAATTGTAAATTACCAGTGTAAATAATATTAATATTGTATTTCAAGGCGTGTAATTTAATAATGATGGTAATAAATAAAGTGCATGCAGTTTACGTGCTGGAGCTAGATATTACTTCGGTAATTTTTTAATGCACGTTGTGCACTTAATTTTCCTCATAATTGGTTATAACATAAAATAAATATTAAGTGAATAATAAGGAACGATCATTTTTTAATGTATTAAAATATGTGGGTCGCAATCTAAGTCGTAGTAAATGTGAGTTTTGTCTCTAATTATGTTATGTAACTTCATTTTACTTATGATCTTATTTTTCTTGGACTTTTACAACGGTGCTACATTCTGGTTTCCACTTATCCGGCTGTTTGAACTCCAGTTTCGTGCCTGCTACAGATATTTTGCCATTACTTCCACTGTCTTCCAATGAAATTTGAGTTTGTTAGGAGGTTTGCTTCTAGGTGGAATTAAGTTTTTTTTTTGGTATACAAAATACAATATCAGGCATTTCTAATCACCTACTCCATCATTTTTGTACGTTAGAAACGATTAATAGCGCAAACAAAAAAATCAATTTTTTAAAGATAAATTTTATAAGGATAATTCCTTATTATGGGAAGCGAGAAGTAGCGAAGCTATTTGGATTCGAAATTTAAACCGTGAAGATGGTTACCGCAAAATTTTTTATTTCTTTCATTGTGTGTATTACTCCTACTAGTTTTCGAACCGTTAATAGGCTGTTCCGCCAGCAAATGGTCTTTGGTAATCGGATTAAACCCGTAGCATTTATTTCTTCCTGCAATGACGAGCGGAACGTTGGCAAAAACGAGTAAATTTACGCTTCTTAAACCCAAAGATAAAAAATTTACTCTTTTTAGGAAGAAAATTATACTGATTACGACCCCATACCCATTTTGCGATTAAGATCCTAGTTTTTTTAAAAAGTCTTGTCCAAAATTGGAAAATTCTAAGAACCCACTATTTTTGCCATTTTAAAAAAAATATTTGTTAAGAATGTTTTATAGCCACAACAATTGTCAATAACCTCAGGTTGGTCTGCCGTCCAAAATTTAGGGGCGCCAAAGTGGTGCGTAACAAAACTATTTTGTTCCAGTTGATTAATTTAAATTTTCAATTTAAGTTGGTATTTGTTAGGTTAGCTTCAGATGGGCTTGAACTTGTGACATGGGTTAGGTAGGTGATTTGACCACACTTATTTTGCCTAGGAGGAAGCCAAACAGTAGAAAATTCACGCTCTCCCAACGAGCAATCTCGCGAGAAAACATCTTTTCTCCTGGCTGAAAAATCTCTCGCGTAATTTTTTTGGACTTTGTTGGATTTAATTTAATAGAGTTAAATATATTTTGCATTCTATGTTTTTTGCACACGCAATTTTGGGTTAAAATTTTTAAATCTTTAAATATTTTACGGGAATGACTTCATCGACGTTTTATTTGTGGGAAATCATTTTATGTTTGATAGTTATGCTTCAAGTGGTTATAATTTTTGGTTTTACTTTCAGAATATGGGTTGAGATCTTTATATTACGTAAAATTTCATTTTGAACCATTAGCCAATTTTATTTCTACTAGAGAATTTAAGTCGTGATTTTTATTGGTAAACCAGATTAAACGTACAGTCAAATTCTCAATTATTAAATAAAAAATGGATGTGTGGTCAGCACACGACTTTCATTTACGAATTTGTGACGTCAGTTTTGATAAAAATAAATAATATACATTAAAATGACAATATGTCTCTGCAACTTCATTTTATTGAAACGTATGTTATATATTTCGATCACTTTTAACAGATACATAACCATATTTTATTAATTATTAGCTGATTAAAATGAGTGTCTCTGCAACCTTATGGGAATAATTTCACTAACAATGTTGCTTAGCAACGAATAACAATAAGTTTTTGAAATGTTAAATTAAAAAAAAATGAGAGCAACAAAATTTGTGTCAAGTTTCTTTCTAAACACTTCTAATCCTGTGTTTTTTCCATAAACTTTTTCGTTTTCGATATATTTGCAAAAAAACAAAAAAACCTAATTATGAAGCTTAAGGCAAATCAGTTAAGACGTCTTCAATCATAATGGGGTATAAAGAACACACAGGCAGACAGACATCACTTTAAAAACTGACTATAAGAACATGCACAAAAAATACAAATGTAATCGGAAACACCCATGGTGTATAATCACGTGTTATGTAAATAATTTTACTGCAAATTTATTCCTATAATTAACACGTTGCTTAGCAGTGTTTATTACAGCATTTCTGACGAGATTCGTGAGCAGGAGTTAGTTTGATTATTATAAGAGTATGTTTGCCAATTTTTGTTCTTTTGAAAAATTATTAATAACGTTCATTAATTTTGGAAACTATTTCCTATAATTTTTTATACATTTTTACTTACAGCTTGACCAGTATATATTGGCATGTAAAAAAATATTTTAAATAAAATTTGCTATCAGATTGTGCATTTTGTCACGGGCCTTGGGCGCAAAAATACTTTTTCAGAGAGTCTACAGTACTTTGCTTCAAGAAAGCGCTACCACTCCCACTTTCAGGCGAGAGATACTTGTGCGCACCTATAAGTTGTCAGCCAGCTACACTTGGTCAAGTTGTAATTATTATTACTTAATTTATTGCTTTTATTGAATTTACGATTTTACATTTTGGTTGGTTGTGCATGCGCTCATGTTTGTTTTCTATTTTACATGTACCTTCTGGGTCTACTCTGTAAAGAAACACATTTCAGTCACTATAGAGGACCATTAACTTATAGCGACAAGGGACAGCTCCAGTTAGCTTTAAATATAGTGATATATATTATATTATTTATAATATATTAAGCCCAGATTTGCCAATATAAACCTTAAAAAATCCACGAAAATGTACACTCCAAGCAAAATTAGTAAGCAATATAATTTAATTTGTCATACATTTTATGCAAAATATTTGTTACTTTTGAATGAAATTGAAATTCGTTTCATGCAGCATGCAATTATTGTTACTTTTGTACTTGTTGCCCAATTCTAATTTAGATAAAAAAAAACTATTTCGTAGGGTTTTGTAGCCAAATATTTAGTTGAGAAAAGCAAAACAATTTTCTACAAAGATTAAGATCCTCAATCCTTCATTAGAAGAAGCGAAAAGTGGCAAACCTATTTAATATGATAAATGTAAGCCGTGAGTATGGTTATCCCTTTAGTTCTATTCAAAAATTTATATTTTCTTTATTGAATTATTATTTCCAATAGTTTTCTGTAACAGCGAGCAGAACGTTGTTAAAAACGAATATATGTGCGCTATTTAGACACAATGGTAAATTTTCATTTTGTGTGGTGCATTTTGTCATCAAATTCAAGTTTTAAAAATTCAGAAAATTCTATTTCTGTAAATATATCATCCGCCAAGCAGAAGCCAAAGCAAGGTTAAGGTAACGTTCCGACTGCATTTTTTTCTTTTTCCATGGCGTAGGCCGGGTTTTGGTATCCACCCCAGGGTGAATAGAAATAGACAAAAATGTAGTAGAAACGTTATAAACAATTTTTTATAATCTTGCTTTGGCTTCTTAAAATTACCTTGACGTTATTTTCCATGGCAAAATGTGATTTTTTTAGTACACCACTTAATTATTTACGTGACGTTCAAATTACTCAAATACGTAAAAAATATGCTTAAAACAAGATTAACAAAACCCAGATATACAGCCACTATAATTGCCAGAATTTGATCAATTTTTTATACATGCTGAATGAATGAAGAGTTGTAGATTACGCATTGTACCATCACACTTTTATAACCAGTTTAATTATCATGCAAAAAAAATATACCTATAATAAAAATAAACTATACTAGTTTGCAAATAAGTTTTAAATTTTCAAATGCATTGTCTTATTTAGGAATTATAATGGGCGATGTAAATTACTTTTGGCTGATATAAATTCTGACTTTAATTGACAGTAATTTTTGCTTTTATTTAGTGATAAGCATTAATAAATAAATCTATCGTTATTCTGCCAGGTGGCGCACGTAGTGCGACGTTGCCAACAGTATGCTAGTAAAGCAAACATCAAAATATAAACGTTCAAGGTCAAATTTAAGGTCTACCAACTTTGATGCAGCATAGAGAAACATTTTTCTTGTAAAAAAGTTAGTTGACTTTAATTTGCATTTGTATGCAATGTCAGAATTTTTTTTAAGTGTATAAAATTGGCAAAATAAAAAAACATAATGAGAACTAAAAGAAGTAGATCTTGCGTTCAAAAATACCGAGTAGTCGCTCATCGAATTGATTAAGCGACCACGTTTCTGCTACATATAGTAACACAGGCCTAATTTGAACGCAAGATTTTGCGCAAGATCTTCGAGGCAGTGTGTGAAGACGGTATGTGGCGGCGTAGATGTAACTTCGAGTTACAACGACTCTATAATGAACCAGACATAGTGAGGCGCATAAAAATATCGAGCTTGTGATGGGCGGGACATATCCAAAGGTTACCAGCTGAACGACATGTCAGGATGATAACAGATTCAGAGTGCAAGGAACAAGGCGAAGAGGAAGACCAAAACTTCGATGGCGTGATGGTGTGGACAGTGAAGCCAGTGTTCTTCGATTTAGAAACTGAAGAACGAAAGCGTAAGAACGGGAGAGATGGCGTCATATCTTATGGGAGGCCAGGGCCCACAAAGGGCTGTAGTACCAAGATTGATTGATTGACCTTCTCCATTGTTCTTCGGCCGTTAGCATTCCTGGCATATAACCTACTCTCTGTCTGTAAAGCTGGCAACTTATATTAAAAGTGAACCGATAGTTTCTCCGAACCACTGGTTACCCCAGAAAAGGTACTTAGCTACGCTGGCAGAACAGGTTGTAGCAATGCAGAGAGCAGGGTTTCTCAAACTGTGGTATATGTTCAACTTGTGGTACATTAGTCCAGTCTTAGTGGTTCATAAAATTTTTAGATACTTAAAAAATATAAATAGTCCTAAAACCAATCATTTTTTCTATTTTTACTCTCATTTTTATTTTTTTGTAAAAAAGATTTATAGGTTACCCTAAAAGCCGTTGGTCCCATCTGTAATGTAACACCTGCTGTTACCTAGTTGCAATTTTTAAAAGCCTTTTATATTTAAATACATATTTTAGGTAAAAATAAATATTATATATCGAACCAAACTGATGAACCTAAATAGTAAATTGCAGTAATTAAGGTTCAATTTGTTCAAAGCAAAATTAAGTAATTACATATTTAAGTTTAAACATGTGCAAAATATACTATAAACAGTAATTATTTGTTAACTTATATTATTTTCTGGTAATTAGTTCAAAGAATAGTATGACGTTAACTAAGTACACGCAAGCAGAATCGCAAAATTATAAATAATTAAAGAATGAAATAAAGGGTCATTATGTATTTGAAGTTTCCGTTTCAGGAGGTTCAGATTTCGGCTGTATTATTTAGTCTATGGTCGTGTTAAACAAGTTGCATTTAAAATATGTGAATCGATTATGGCAAGAATGTTTCGGTGGAGCTTCTGACAAGCCAAATTAATGGTTAAATAAACACTTAATATGCCCATTCTCACAGACTTTGTGTTCAAGAGAATAGTGACAAGTGGGTACCATATGTTTACCGTCCACCCTCTCTATTATGGAGGCCTTCGTTTTTTATTGCTTTTGCTTGCATAGCTACCGAAAGAAGATGTTCAAATGTCTCTACAATATACCAATTTTAAATTGCCTTTCTTGCAACATGTGCTACTACTTAAACGTACTAATAACTATAATCTGGCTCTTTCATTATAAAGTAAACAATTTTAAATCTAATTAAATGAAAAGGGGAAAATGTATATAATTTTGAATATTTATTTTTTTTGATAATTTATATAATAAATGCTAATTTTTAAATGATTTTTTTTTAACAGCCCATAATTATGAATTTAAAAATATTGAGGATGAGGAGTGTCTTCATGAATTAAACTATACATAAGAATTAAATTTAACCACTTTAAAAAAAAATTGGAGTTTTCTCCACTTGACTTTCCCGTACGTAAAAAAAACTTCACCCAATAAAAATAAAGTTGTTATTGCTACCATTTTAAATACAGTCGAATTTTCATAACTCGAAGTCAAATTTTTCTATACCACGATTTTTTTCGCAAATTCTGCATCAAGATCGCATTTTGTAGTTAATTATGTAACTCGAATTTTTCATATCTCGATTTTTTTTGGTGAACTATGACGATTCGACTTAGGGAAGTTCAGTTCGACTGTATATTGAAAAAGAGGCGACAAAGTATTATCCTAAACAGGGCCGGTGCTGTTTTGCGAGGCCCTATGCAAAATAAAAAAATGGGCCCCTATCAAATATAAAAATTATAGGTATTTACAAAAATTTCTTTGCCGCGCGAGGCCTCAACCGCCGCGAGGCCCTGTGCCACCGCCGCTCGCACAACTACTCCGCCGGCCCTGATCCTAAAATTCTGTTCTCTTGATACATGTAAATATGGTTTCATAGTGTAACAACACAAATAAAATAAATAATAATTTCTTAAAATCGGTTATATGTGAAAATATGGTGGTCACTTTCTATTCTATTTCTGAAGAGCCGCACGTATATACTAAAAGAGTTAAATGCGGCTCGCAAACTACAGTTTGAAAACCACTGGTCTGTAATAAAACTTCAACTGATAATAAACCGAAACAAATATTGTTTTATTTTTTTGTTAATACATAATTAAAATTGTATCAAGTTTTCCAAAGTCTGTGTTACTGCGTATGTTTAATTGCCTTCGTGTATATTTTAGCCCATTGGAAATAAAATATTTTAACGACCGATTATATTATACGAGTAATTTATTTTTCCATTAAAAACACTAATAAATCAAGGGCCTCATTGTATACTTTTGGTTGTATTCTTGTATTTTATCCCTCTTTTCGTGAATTTTATGGATTTCGCACGTGCAACAAATTTAGAAACACCCGCGGATTGATTTTTAGCTACTTGGTAATAGGAAAACATTGACTCAGCTGTCATCCTAATTTTAAACTAATATTTTAAATAAAAACAGCTCGTTAAAGTGACAAGCACATAGACTTATGGCAGATGCTGGGTACTTTTCTTGCTCTAATTTTTTTGGTATTTTCCAAAATTATTCTTTTTCTCGCAATAAAACTAAACAAAAACTTTTAAAAAATAATTAGGTAAAAAAATATGGAACTAAATAAATCAAAAATTAAAAATAATTCAAGTTTAAAATAATTTTTTTTTCAAGCGTTTTACAGGGTGTCCCAGATAAGTTGTTCGACATGGGGATCTCGAGAACCGTAAAACAACAAAAGTTGCCTCATTATTAGACCAATTTAGTGACGTCTCGATTTTTTTTTCTAAAATACATAGGTCACTAGATATCGCTGAAAATGTCATATTTACGTTTTTTAATTTTTGCTTATAACTTTTCTATATGAAGTAATACACTATTTTAATTTGCACTTTATTGAGACACCTTTTCAAGAAGAATTTGCTCAAAATTTTTCCAACATTTACAATTTTCGAGAAATTGATATTAACTTTCAAATATTATATGGGGGTCATAGTAGGCTATACCTTAAAAAATGGATCTTTTTTTTCTCATTTTGACAATGTATAATTTGTGCATGCTATTAAATTTTTAATGTCCTGAAAATTAAAAAAACACATTTAATTGTAATATTTTAATAATGCCCGGTTTCATAAAACATTTTATTCCCCAAATAAAATTTACTTTGCTAATAAATTACTTAAATAATTTATTTTTCTGTCAAGTAAATTTTGTTCTTCAAATAATTTGACAATTAAAAGTCACAAGTATCGGTTAGGATAAATCTAAGTTTTTAAATAAAATCATAGTTTTTCGCTGTTGCATGGTAGCCGCCACCAGGTGGCGCTATTATTTGTTAATTCAAATTCTCAAAGAGACAAAAAAATCCTTTTGTAAATTTTGTATTCACTACAATTATGAATAAAAGACCTAAAAGAGAAAAAAATTATACAGAACAAGAAAAGGAAAACCTTGTTAAAGAACAGTGTCATAACTTTAACCTAACCTATACTTGTGGATTTTAATTGTCAAATTATTTGGAGAATAAAATTTACTT